>JAHDVE020000974.1:0-61667 GCA_022606495.2 Halesus radiatus
TCTCTATCATTTCCTTAATATCCTTCACGCAACGTCCTCAAAAGTGACATAGGCCCGAGGGAAATTATTTTCCTCTAGGCCTCCTATGTCGAGTTAATGTTAAAAAATAATTAAAACCGTTTTAGTATATATGAACATTTAAAACACGTTAAAATGTGTACTCGTATATTAATAAAGTGGTGAATACAAAATAATTTTTAATCCATTTATTAGTTGCATAAATCATTCACGTACAACGTACCAGTATAATTTAGGACAAATGGCGGCATGAAATTGAGTCTAACCTATCTACTAAAATTATGGCGAAAATCATTTACCCTCCAATACGTCTCACAGACAGAAGAGATGATACTAAATTGAATTGCCTTCTATGCTGCTTTGAATGGAAACCATTGATGTCAAATGACATATTTTGACTATTGGATCGAGACAGTCAATCAAATTTGCAATGTCTGTGTCTCACTTTCACAGTCTGACATCGTTTATCGATATTCCATTTTATTTAAATGTCACTTAGAATCAGTAATTACCAGGATTCTTATCGATATTTTATGTTTAGCAGATTAGGTACCTACTGTGGATAAATGTTTATATTTTTGCGAGAGAAATTTACCGATTTTCTGTGATTAAGAATTTCAGGAAACAATACTAGACCTTTATGGAATAAACCGCTTATTGATTTTATATTTAAAATTATATTATTTTTTTCATTTTTTTGTGTTATATTACCAGTACAACTACTGACAAAATATAACGATAGAATTTTATAGTGGGCGTACCCGTGTGTCTAAATTACACTCAATTTTTCCTTACATTTAGTGAAATTAATCAATTCAATTTTTAAGAATTAGTTTTTTGAGTAATTCGATGATTTATTTATTTTATATCAACGGCAAAAATATACAAAAACAATAATTACATGTCACACTAACACAACTACAAGCATAAGAATGTAGCACAAATAATTTTAAAAGGTAACTATTAAAAGTGTCATTAGATGCCATCGGAGAGTAAATAAAGAATAAGTTCATGAAGGATATAAACGTAAAATATGACAGTATAGCCTTCTTGTACTCGAATTCCGTGCAGTTGAATAGATCCGCTACATCTGCGTATCTAATACTAACTTCATCTAATCTAGGTACAAGAGAGTGTTTGTAATGCTCAGTCCTGGTGTTACATTCAATCGCGATTTTGGAACGAATAGCTCTCGTAGATATATGACATCGAATGATGTTAATTAAATCAGGGCTGTCTATACTATCATTACAATTTTGAACAAAAATATCAAGTCGGAAATACTTCTTCGATCTGTAAATTAAGTTATTAAGTTTATAAAACGATGCCAACTGATGTAGTTATTTCTCACGGTAGCTTTAATCCATTATTTTTTGGCTTCTGTAATTTTTGCCGTAGAGGTTCCGAATATGAGTATCGATTGCGACCTTATTCTTTGTATTTTAAGGATTTTCTTCTGTTTAATACTTTCATTGAGAAACATTAAAGGGTTTTCAATAATCAAAAAAACATAAGTACTTACTACACTTAATCTTTGGAACGCCGAGCTCCCGCGATCCAATACTTCGGTAATGTGCCGGTAGTAAATTAGCTCGCGGCCCACCTGAATTATTTTCCTAATAACTTTCTTATTATAGAAACAAGTAGTACATGTATGAAAAGAGTGGTGTACAAATTACAAGGTTTAGAAAATTATTACGGGGATCGATACCAATGACATGTCTCTATGTAATGTCTAGTAAGTTGTTATATACATTTTACCAGGCGGGGTTAGTACAATGCTAGGGAATGATAGATACATGGTAAAGATAAAAAGATATATCAAATAAGTGTATAGCGTATAAGTGTATGTGACTTTGTGTGTGTGTGTGTACGTGAGTGTGTGTGTGAGAGAGAGAGCATGTATGTGTATGTGTACCCATGTGTCTGAATGGTGATATGTACTGGAGAGTTGTGATTGCGCATTGATGTTACTAGTAATATTTTTCTTCAATGACGGTAGGGAGTCAAAAAAATTGTAGAGATTTAAATTGGGACACAGATTTTTAAATGTTTGGAGAAGACGGGAAATTGGTGAATTTTCTGGAGCGTTTGTTTTGTTGTTTAATGTGTAAAATAGTTAGGTGTGGCGAGTACATTTTTGTTCATATGCATACATCATAAGTGGTTTACCCAGAATAGCTACGTATATTCAGAGAAATGATTTTTTACATTGCCGATCAGATATATCGACTTTTAATGGTTACAAATGATGTGTATCCGATGAGCAATCTCGGCGCACTAAACGTTAAAAATATTAACATATCCCCCTATTTATACATATTAAATCTTTTAAATACGCAGCTAGATTTTGTAATATGCAAATATGTAGTTATCTCACTGTTCAAAATGTTAAAACAAAAATTTCTCCTATATCCAACAATATTTGCTAAATGGGTTCACCCTGTAACTGGAGTTTATTTTGTAAATAAATAGTTTACTTTAAGCCCCGGGGAATACTGATGAGGGATAACTAAATTAAAAACTTAATACTTAACTACTACTGAATAAATCTACATATTTAGTTCTTAAACAGAGGGTTGAAGCAACAATCCTAAAGCTTATGCGAATGGTGTCTTCGGGTAGAAAATTCTTAAGCAAATAATTAAACGGTAATTTCATGATTAAATCAGTGAAATCAAAAACCCAACGAATATTATAATGTGTTGATGTTTAAATTTACAGCGTTTTTGTTATTCAATGTGGTCTTAGTGGCCTTACGTTCACATTACTTACGCCAACTGAAATCCTTTTAACAATGAAATTTTATAAAGGAAATGTGGTAAACGTTAAATAATATTATAAGGTATGATGAGCGATAAATAATGAAAAAAATAATTCGTGGTTGGTTTTTTTTATGTGAATATCGTACGAGAGTTCCAACTGCTCTCCGCTAAAAGGAGCCAGAGAGACTGTGGCATCCCCTAAAGGGGTATGTTGCGAGACTGAAGGATATGAGGACAGGGAGGAGGTGGGAAATAAGAAGGCTGTAAAGTATCTGGCTATGTATATCTGGTTAACGGGGAGAGACGGCCTCCATGGTCGAGGGGTAAGGCTCTCGACTACGAATCCGAAGGTCGCGGGTTCAAATCCCTGCGTGCGCAAGTAGTTTTAATTTAATTAATTTGTGTTGTTTCACAATTAATTCATTTAAAAATAATATATAGTATATTTGCGCACTTTCCAGAGTGGAAGATACTCTCAGTATCGCCCTGGTGAAAGACCACCATTCAGAATTGAAACGTTGCTTGAAATGGCTTTTAGCCGTGTTTGGTGACCAGATCTGAATAGCCAGGTATTCCCCACCTTCCTCTTCCCCTTCTCCATCCCCTCCCCAATACCTTTAGCTTCACAACATTCCCCAATTGAGAATGCCATAGTCTCACTGGCTCCAGACGGTTGGGAGCAGTTGGGACTCTTGTGCGATATTCAGATAAAAAAAAAGAAGGATGTCAGAGAGTTATTATTTATTAATTCAAAATAGTGATAGTATTATTACGCAATACGATAAATATAATGTTTTCAAATAGAAAAATATTTAAAACAAAAACAGTTTTTCTTTTGTAACGCGGATTACAAATCTTTGGTTACGTTTATTTACAAAAACGCACCGATAAATGATTAAACATACTTTTCTCCACTTTAAAAATCTTTTGTAAAACATACAATGGAACGGTCAGAAAAAAGTAATATTTCTGATTATATTTTGAAAAATGCTAAGCCTATGTAAATTTTAAAAATGTTAAATATATATTTTTCTATTTAAAAACATTATGTTTATCGTATTGCGTAATAATAGTATCATTATTTTGAATTAATAAATAATAACTCTCCGACGTCCCTCTCACTCTTAAAGCATTTAAACGCAGCGTTTCGATTCTTAATGTTAGTTTTTCACCAAGTCGTTACTGAAAGTATCTACCGTTATGGAACGTGCCGCAAACATACTGAACATTTTTTTTTATGGATGAAATGTAAAACGACGTGAAAATATGTTGAAAATATATTTAGAGGAAAAATTAAAGAAAATTTGGTGTACGTATTAGCCGTGTAGAATGAAAATAATAAAATAGGCGTTTTTTGTTTAATAAATGTGAGGTCAGATTATTTTTAGATTAGTATTACCTTTAGTGTTTTTATATTGAAACAAAACTGTAACAATATTATGTAATAAACAGAAAAATTGTACGACATTCCACGGCATGATTAGTGTCTTAGAACAGGCACTGCCTTGGTAGAAACTAATTTTGTCTGAGCCAAAATGTATTGCAGCTTATCGTCGACTCACATAATTTATCAATGTCTCCATTATTGGCTTATTTCTACATAATTGTGTTTTTGTATCAAATACATTGAATAAATAAATTGATTTAATCGATTTAATACACATCAAGAAGGTCAGAAATATTATTAAATTCATTTTATTGCCTTTTTTGTTTTGTAAAAGAAGTCCAGAAAGTTGGAATTTGAAAAAATTTCGTTAATTTTACGTTCATATAATTTGAACTTTCAACGTGAATCAGAAAGCCAACAAAATAACTATTCAAAAGCACGGTTGAACAGTTTTTTTTTTTAATTCATTGAATACAAATAATTTTAAATGGTTTAGAAGGGCATGAAAAGTATGATACAAAATAAAGAAAAATACTTCGTTATTTATTTTATTCGTAAAGGTCATTCATAATAAGTCATAGAACTCCGTTCAATTTCTTTTTTTTTTAAATTTATTGTACATAAAATTTAGTTTTTACAAAGTCCTGCAAATATTTTGGTTTTTTTATTTGTTTTTATTATTGTGATAGCTGTTTCACCATTCAAAGCTATTTTCAAACTATATATAGTCCACTTTGAGACGACTTATCTATCGAATTCTATTTATAAAACACAATAAAAATAAATGAATTAAAAATTATAAATTGAATTAATAATTATTTTCTAGTGTTCTATATATTCTTGATGAATATATTAATAAAGTGGTGAATACAAAAGTAATGTTTAATTAATTTATTAATAATGGCACCACAAAGTGAATACGAATCTTTTGAAAAAATTATAAATTAAAATTATTTATGGAGTGTGTTCTATTTGTTGAACTACGTAATTATTATTTCTTAGATTTTTAAACATAACTAGGTGAAGTATCCGGCGTTGTCCGAGATTTTGAATGGTTTGGAGTAACGTTTTGAGGCTGTGACGTGTTGCTCCCAGAATATTTCCTCATATTTTCAACGTCAAGTGTACAAACTTTCATCAATAAAAAAAAGCTGCCTTAAGGGTAGGATTGGAGGATAGAGGTTGTTTTTTGAAATCTTATACAGACAGTGACCTTCCTCCTGTTTTGATAATCAAGTTGGCTAACTTTTATCAATCTCGAAAAAAAAGATATAGATTTGGATGCAATTCAAACCAACACCATCCGAGAGACCCTTATTTATCATATACTAGCTTAAGTACTCGGCGTTGCCCGGAATTGTGAATGTTTTGGACCAAATTTACTACCTCTACCCCTACCCCCAAATCCAACCCTCTCTTACCCCTAAACACTTTTAATACCGTTGGAAAGGGCTTTAGCTATATTACGGTATCAAACCAAGATACCTTGGTAGTTCTTAATCTTCATCTGCCTCCACCTTCATCCTGCTATCACCCTCACTACATTCCTCAAGATCGGATTGCCAAAGTTCCGCCGAAATTAGAGTATTATTCTGGTGATAAATGAAATTATTCTTATAAGAAAACATAATATCGTGTATTAATGAAGATATTCAAAATATGTTCGTAGCGTCAAATACTTGGAACATATTATCACATATGACCTGAAGGACTTTGAGGATATGGAGAGACAAAGAAAAGCGATATCCGTTCGAGGACATATGCTCTGAATGCGTTTTTACCTTTGCAACACAAACGTCAAAAGAATACTGTTCAACACATTCTGCACATATCTGTATACGTCAGAATTGTGGCTGCATTACACTGCATCCCAATTGCAAACTATAAGTCACCTAAAATAATGCATATCGCCAATTATTCCGTCTACCAAGATACTGCAAGATACTACTGAAATGTTCCTGGAAGGACAAGTGCACTCTTTCGGGGCACTTCTGCGCCACCGCATGGGAAGCCTATGGTGCAGAGTACGCCAATCCAAGAATACCATCATTACTGCCACAGCTGCAAGGATGGAGTCTCCCTTGATGGCCCTTTGGAGACAGGAGGCCATCAAATATCCACCATAAACTTGTGAAAAAAAATTCTCTCTTAGTGAATGAACTTATTTTGCATATTTTAATGAGTAAACTTTTCTATGTTTTTCTTTTCTTTTTTTCTTCCTCTTATTTTACGTACCTATTGTTATTTTTTTGTTTATATTATTATCATTTATGGAACGTATTGCATTGCACTACCTCTACATATCTTCTGGAATAAGGAATTATTATTATTATTATTATAAGATTGGATTGAAGAGCCAGGAGGCTAATAGGTGGTATTCGATCTGATCGGTTTCTTTTGGAGCTTCCAACAATGAAGCTACCTACTTATTTTACCGACAGTGGTCGCTAATGCCATCTATGTAGATTGGCCAAAAACCGAAAGTAGAAATATATTAGGCTTTTTTATAAAAAACATAATTTATGACCATACTAAGGTTTGGAAACAAGATTTTTTTCTGGATCGTTCTGCATGAGGGTGTTAATGTAAGGACCATTTTTACAATTATTTTTTTTGCTCGTGTATCGTTAGTCCACCGCACCTTTCAACAGTTTATCCAAGAAAGTGCAAGATTAATGACTCGAGTTGGTATCCGCCGTAATTATATCTGGAATTTATTTTAAAAGGAAGCTAAGCAGTTGATCGCCGAGTCGGAGCCCTTCGCCCGGTCCACCCGCCTCCCCTGCCCGCCCGGCAGCTTGGCAAGCAAGCTGTCAACCGTCCTGACAACTGTGAATTCCGAATTGAACAATTCATTCCATGGTCCAAAAACTCGAGGATATGTTTAAATTTACAATGAATAATCTGTATGCCTAACAATGCTGCGAGTTGATAACTCTACATTGGCATTGTTATTGCTTGTTTATATTGTCTTTGTCAGGAGCGTGCCATCCACATTGGCACATAAGCACTCCCTATCCTGCCTTAATCGTATTAAAATATTAATGATATAAAAATGTTTAAAATTATTGTTATAAATCAATCTTCACTTCCAAAAATACGTGCGACGTTCCAAACACGTCAAAAGCAGGTTAAGGCCGCCCTCTGACGGTCCGGTAGGGAATCGACATAAACCTCATTCATTTCAATGGGCACTAGCTCACGACTCGGGGGAGAAGCGGGAGCGGCGTGACATACTTCTGTTATACCACAAGCGGGACAACAATTCAGTAGCTTCTCGGTAAACACGCATCCAGTATATCTATACACTGCGTTTTGATCGTTTACGCGCCATTTATCCTTTGAGTTCATACATGGAGAGGGATATGAATTTTCGGCTAATAATGGAGGTAGAGAAATATGCATTCCTTTATAACTATAAATTACCGGCATATGCATTAAAGGGTTATTAAAACTCTTTCCTCAGCACTAACGCACTCCGTCATATTGGTGTTCATTTTTGTAATATATGGAGGAACGCGCTGGACCAGTATTTGGAATGTTTTTTTTTGATATTCGATACATTTGTCGGAATTTTAAACCGTCTTCGGACAGTTCCCTGGCAGCAACAAATAACATACAATTAATATTACGTTCAATGTAGGGGTGGACCCAAAACCTCCTCCTTTTTTGTCTCATTCGAAGGAATAAATAGGATAACAGAGCCTCGTCTTTACTTGATTCCCCCGACATTTTTCTATCTTGAGTTTGACAGATCCGATAACATTCGGCGGTAAACATAACAGAAATCTGTAATACCGACAATTTACTGGGGGCTACAAATCACTGCAGACCCGTCAGAGAGTCGATGGAGGAAATATCGCGAAACATTTCCTGCATTTTTGCAGCACCCGGTTTATGTCGATTCCTACCGGACCGTCAGAGAGTGGCCGAAGTGGGCAAAATGACGTACACATCATATTCAAATACTAACTGTATTCTATGCATCCATTCCTATTACGGCTCATTTATGTTAGTATCTAAAATCTAAAAAGCAGTGCTTTTCGGCAATGCCAACAAATGTAACCATCAGTGCCATCTGTTGTTACATCTATTAATTAGAGCAACTTTACTAACAAAATAATAATAATATCGTGTTGGTTCTCTCAAAATATTTTTATTAACATAAAATATCAGATATTGCCAATGTGTCACCTTAGTCTGTAATCTTTATCTCTGTTTCCTAGCATGTTAGTTAAGTACATCTATGATGATGATTAAACAAAACAAGTTTCCTTTATTTTCATTCTCTTTTTATTGCAATGTACTGAAATCTGACCGCCACAATACGGGCTGTGCCTAGTATGGTGGTAGAAAAAAAACACCTCTAAATTATATTATAAAAATGTGAAAAAAATACATATTTATAAGAACATTTATAATATAACAACTACACGACTGTTTTTTTTTTTCATTTTTCGTTTTTTTCTTTTCTTATTCCCCAAAACTTCTTCAAAATTACAACAAACTTTATGCTATATTTTTTCACCTTTTCTTCATTTGTGTTTTTATCTCATCTCTTTATAATTTAGGATATTAAAATTTATTTAAATTTCTACCACCTCGGAACAGGCTCACCCCAGTGAGGTGATTTATGCCAAATGTTTTTTTTTTTAATTTTCTTTTTTATATGCATATGTATGTTATATTATTAATTCTATATATTTTTTCTAATACTTATTGTAAAATTTGTAAAGCGCTAAATGTAATTATGTATTTTTTTGGTTTACAATGATCATATGGTCTGGTTATTTAGCAAAAAGAGATGGAAACTTTTTTACATCCAGTTAGGCTTGTAATATGCATGAATAAAGCGGTTATTTGGATATTCGATGTGAATTTGGTAATGCCAACTAACGTCGGCCACTGCAGCCAGCGGCTTAGCCAATCTTAGAGAAAACTCCCAGGCTCAACACAGGCTAGCCTAGTGAGACAGGTTATGTGAAACTTCAACTATAACTGTTATTATATTATTTTCTATTTTACTTTATAAACCACTGTATACTTACATTATTATATAATACATGTCTTTTAGTTATAGTTAAATTTAATTGGAATAAAGATATTATTATTGTTTGGGGTATTTTTTCATATATCAATGTAGTTACCGTTTTTCCTACTGCCTATCCTGATTACTTACTTCGTGCACGCCAATGGTCTATATTATTCTGATCACTTCATGTCTCTTGTCACGTGTAAAACTATGGCAGTGGTTCTGCTGTAATTTTACAGACATTCTTATTAAATTTAATTAGAATAAAGATATTATTATTGTTTGGGGTATTTTTTCATACATCAATGTAGTTACCGTTTTTCCTACTGCCTACCCTGATTACTTACTCCGTGCACGCCGATGGTCTATGTTATTCTGACCACTTCATGTCACTTGTCACGTGTAAAACTATAGCAGTGGTGCTGCTGTAGTTTTACAGACATTCTTATTTTAAAAAAATCGTGTCGTTTTTCATGGGTCGCGCAATAAGAGTTTGCCTAATCAAAACAAACTTAGGGATTGTGTGTATTGGTGCACATGTATTTACTTCCGACAGTTAAATCCTAGTGAAATATAACTAAGAAACAGCCTTTGGTTGGGTTCGAAAGACAGCTGTTCGAAAATATAATATTAAAACAAAATATTTTCGAATTAAAGCGTTTTCGTTCGAAAACATATTATTTATTTATTTATTGAAAAGCATGATGGTTTTTTTCATTGTATTTCTAATAACATTTTTTTTTTCATTTCCACTAGAATTTTCTTTAACTCAAAAACAGGTTTGATACATACTGTATGCAAGCAATGAATCTGTTTGATTAGGGGGAGTTCGTGTAGTACCGATCTCTTAAGGTTTTAAATGTTCTTTATTTTAAACAGGACATCTATTGCACATAAAGAAAAATAAGACAATTGTTGAACTTAAATAATAAAACACAAACATCTCTGAAAAAGGCAGTTTCAAAAAATAGCTTATAGCGCCGACCTTCACAATTTTGTCTAAATATCTATAGTGAACACGTGAATAATTCTCCGAACAGTATTTCTACTGAGTGCAATTTATGCACTCTATCAAATTTTTAATCATATGTTGCAAGTAAAATTATGCACTTATATGTATATAACAATTGAAAACGAAGTCAATTCGCTGCTTGTTGAAGTCTGCAGTTCTCACTATTCGGTCGCCTTTAACTAAATTTACCATGTGTTTTCATAAAGTCACAGAAAAATTATTTAGCTGCTTTTTTTCATTTTTAAAACCAAAGTCAAATTAACTTGATAATAATGGTATGTGTTATGAGGAACCAAAGTGGTCGATGGTATCGGACAACTAAAGTGAAATTTTAAAATCAGTGTAATTGTTCGTATTATTAAATATTGAGACGTACAATCATAAAGCTTAATGAAATATGTTACGTATTCATAATAATTAACATTTATTCACCTTAATTGCTGAGCGCAACAAAAATCGTTGTGACGTTAGTTGCATGGGCATGGTAAGTATAGAAACACAATGTAACCTGGAAAATACACAGCGCAGAGTCATGTATTATAGTTTCGACACAACAGGTGGTGGTCGGGGGTATCGGATGCTCAGCTTGACATGGACTCGTATCGAACCAGACTCTTTCACTCCTCGCGGTCCTGCACTATATAGAGAGCTTTGCACACCATCGCGATATTCCGAACGCCCGTAATTCTTGATAAATCCACCACAAGAGCGATGGTCCTCGGCTTATTTTACCTTCCGCTTTGCTAGTGACCATGAGCTTCTCCATTTCCTACTTTGCGAATGGAGTGCCCAAATCTTAGGATACGACGCACAAAGTCAATTGACAGCCTGTTTTGAAACAAAGTAGAAACATTGACCGGCCTGAGTACCTTAAGTGTGTAGTTTCCTGTAATTGACTCTAAAGCGTCCTGAAAACGGTCAGTATTATCGTTAATAATTCATCGAGACCGTCCACAAAACGCACAACACATTCCCCAAAAGCGAATGAACAATTAAGCTGTCAAAAGGGCAAAATAAAGTGAATGAAATTATTTGATTATTAATAATATATTCTGAAATTTTCATTAATGTGCTACTGTTGATAGATATTTATTTTCACCTATCTTGACGTTAATATTGGCAAAAAACATTACTTGTTTTCACGATTGTTCCGACTTCTTTACACTTTTACATCGACAATACTCCAATGCGCTAATGTATAGTAGCTTTTCAAACAAGCACTTCCATAGTTACGTTTAAAATCTTAACGCAGCAATGATAATTTGTCTTCCGGACAGTAAACAGTGGAGAGAGATCTGTCAACCAGAATAATATTATTTAAATTAAACAATTTAATTTAAACATTGGATGAGAAATTTGACAGAAACGTTGTTCACGTTCAAAGAAACTTTGAGATAAAAAAAATTCTATTTCCGTTTCCTGGTGGTGATAAGATGGGTAAATCAAATACATATTTCAAAAATATCTACATTTGCGTATCTAAATATATTAAATTCATTAGCGTGCATGTGGTTATTGTAAAAATTAAAAACACGTATTATGTGAATTTCTTTCGTACAAATTATTAAGACACCAACTCAAAAATAAATCAAAACCTTACACAAAGAAACCAAAGAAGAGAAGGTATATAGTATTTTAAAAAGAACATCGTAGTGGCTTAGAACAATCAGTTCCTAATGAAAATATTTTGCCTCAGAAATGAGCCTCTGGCCAGGAGAACCATGAAAAATGTCCTGAATTTTCTTATTATCCTTGAAATTTGTAACTATGTCAATAGAAAACCGTGTGATCATCGACAAACTGCTTTCAGCCGAGCCGCTCGTGCAATGATCTTTTCGTGTATGTGACGCATGTTTGCGGGTGGTGCCTGAAACGTCACGGTGAGACTCAAATGGTTTCACTAGGCATTTCCAAGGCCTTTGACCGGGTTCGGCACCGAGGACTTATCAACACGCTGCCTTCTTATGGACTTCCCGTATCCTTATATAAACGGTTACTCACGGTTTCACCTCTTCCTCATATTCAATCAATCCTGGCATCCCACAGGGATCAGTTCTGACGTCAAGAGGCGTACTTCCTGACTGTGCATCGGTGCCGAAGGGATCAATAATGCTAGATCCTTAGAGCACCTTCCAATAAAATATCAGTAGAATAAGGACAGCATTCCCACCTGACGTCTGTGTTCCAAAGATAGCAATCCGTTTGTTAAGATAGGACAATCTATCAAACAGACAGCCCGTTTCTGCACAGAGTGAAGGGTTTTTTCAGATATTTAGGGCTCCCGACCAGAGTTGACTGGCAAGTTATACTACAGTGGGGTGCATTTGTGAATTGTACAGGGTCAGCAGTTGTATACTATTAAAGTATCTGCGGGCTATGTACCATGAAACTTATATTAAACTCATGATTTGTAAATATTGTAGAACGGTCGTAGAAGGAAAATAAATAAAACTTTCTATCAATCTATCTAATGAACCTACCACAGTAAAAACGCCATGCATAATAAATTTTAAACATTTTATTAATAATTAATGAACCATTAAAGGAAACAATCTAATTTAAAAAAATTACCGTCTTAGCCTTCTGCTTTTTTAAAATGTTTTATGTGATACCTCACAAGAGCGCCCCTGTATGTACAGAGCACGAACAGGGTAACTATATCGCTACCCGGTTGGGCAACGTTGTGAGGCGGGTTAAGGAGGGGGCTGAAGAAATCGATTTTTTTTTTATGCGGACTTTGAAGAAGCCTTGATTAAATGTTGGAGGAAAGACAGATTCCGGTAGCTCGTTCCCCTACGAGCCGATGTACACCAAAAACGAGTCGGCGAATCGACCCGTTCTCATGAAACCGACATCAACCATGAACGGATGTCCCACTCAGGTCCGTCGAGTATCACGCACGTGCACCGGCGCAGAGAAGATCAACGCTGCTATCTCCTTCGAGCAGGCTCCGTCAAAATATCTGTAGAATATTTGTTACAAATAAAGTCAACAAACCAGTGAAAATCATTTCAAACACAAGTATCTTGTAAGAAACTCCAGTGAAATATATTACTTCAAAAGATTGGCCTTCGCTTTGGGGCGTCATTATTAATAAATGAATAAAAAAATACTTTTTTGATACATAAATATCAACATGTCATTTGACATTGTAACGGACGTGGTTATTTCCTTAATTTTTATTCATGTTTCGTTCATTAATGGTCATGTGGCGTCATACCAGGCACGATGAAGCGAAATTCGTGGAGTTGAAACTTAAAAGTGCAGGTGTAAGCACTTCTCTTCTTCGTTTCTACGCAACTGAATGACGTTTTTCGGGACGTGACGCCACTGACCGTTAACATGACATTTCTTCGACACCCCACCAATCCTACCCCTGGCCTGGCGACGGTCTCGGGTCTCAGGTCGGGCCCTGATTGGTCGGGCCATTTCATACGCTCTCAGGCGGGCTCTAATTATATATTTTTTTATTTTTTTTTTAATATGAATACCGCACAAGAGTCCCAACTGCTCCAAGGTCTGGAGCCAGTGAGACTATCGCATTACCAATTTGGGAATGTTGCGAGGCTGAAGGTATTGGGAGGGGAAGGAGAAGGGGTAGAGGAAGGTGGGGAAATAATAATAACTGTAAACCTTTGTAATTGATTCCCGCGGACACGGTGGCAGGTTTTAATAAACGAATTTTGCAAACCTGTTCACTAGTCTTCGCGGAATAATAAAGTGTTAATGTATTTGTCATATGTATGTAAATCATATTATAATCCGGCGCCAAAGTTTCACCACACAACTTTGATGGCAATTTTGAGATGTAAATATTTTTTTATTTATGTAAATAAAATTCTGGTGGGAAGTGAGAAGGGTTTAATCGAAGCGCAAAGTAGGGGGGCCATAACCTGATTTTTTTATCTTGTAGATTGAAGATTGTCTCTGCTCCCTGCGAACCATGAAATAACTCGCGGGACAAACACCCGCCAAGCTGGACGTCTGCGACAGGGTATCGCAGGGAAGTACGAAATAAGACGTAATTGACATTAACGGTCAGGAATTATTTAAAACTACCATCATGCGGTAAAGAGTGCGAGGCGCAAAGACGCCGTTCTATTTGTATAAAGAACTTGTAAATTTAGAGACAATAACTTTAAATGTTTCGTCAATTCTTGACGAATAAGAAATCAAAAAAAATTGAAATCAGTGTTTCCTCACCACCGGATGGACTCCTCTACTTTGCTTTCGCCTGCTTCCTTCTTCACTGGATCTTCTGCTTGAATTGAACTTCTCTCTTCGCTCTCTGGCCCTCTCCTATTCTGGATCCTGCCATTTCTCTCCAAGAAAAAATCGTTTGCCTTTCTCAAGTCACCCCTACCTAACTCCTACCCTTCCCTGAGGCGTCGAAGCGGCCAGCCCGGCCACTTCTTCTTCGAAACGTGCGGTAGGTTTATTATTTTTTAGTATTCTGTATGTCCTGATAAGGAAAGCTTGGGTTTCTAAACATGTTGATATTTTTTTATATTAGAAAAGTGGTGTTTACAAAATAAATTATAATTCATTTAATTATAAGAAGAAAAAAATATTTTAACACCGATTCAGAATATACGAGTTTTATGATATATAATTATACATAGAAATACCCTGCTATGTTGATAGAATTGCATTCTGAACATCTGACGTCACGGGTCTCGTATGAATTCTGGTGTTGAATTGGTATGGACATTTTATTTGCTGTTTTTTTTTGTATTTTCAATTTGCATTTTTTAGTTTTGGGAAAATTTAAACTTATTTCGAATTACTGTAAGCTCTATAATTGTTGTTCAACATATAAAAATATTAATAATAAAAGAAATAAGAATATTCATGAGCAAACCTATTTTCAATATGAATATATTATGATAATGTTAATGTTATATACTATTATTATGAATAAATTAATAAGAATTGCATTGTTTAAACTTCTGTTTTTAATATACAAATATCAACTGTAAGGAAGTGATCAAGTTGGCCGTCAGTGTAAAAGAAGGCAGTAAAATCACGTTGGAGCGATAGTGTACAGGTCAGCTTGAGGCCAGACGTGGGGGCTGACTCATGGTTTCACCAGGATAGCTCAGTAGGTAAGAGCAATTACAGCTCTTTTCTGCAAGTTGTGAATTGGCACAGCCTCATACCGGCTCAGTAAAAAGGTACTTAACTACCAAAGAAAAGATGAGTGCTTTCTAGACAAAGTTTATTTTACAAGGAAGACATTTACAGGTACAGTACAATAACAATGAGCAGTACCTACCCTACCTGAGGTTCAATTATCTCTCTCTGGGAAGTCTTCAATCGGACAATTACTTTAAGCATAGAGGTTTTGCAGCACATACAAAGAGAAAATAGTTTACAGCTTGCATGGATTGAACGGGGGCAGTCAGCACGCGGCTCCATCGCAAAAGGTCCCACACCGATAGCATCCTGTTCCTCACAGGAAGTTAGTGCACTGGTCAATGACTTTACTAATTAGATTTAGGCCAAGACAATTAGTTTATAATGTACTAAATGTATGGTAGGCAAGGTGACGCCAGAAATCACACAGGGCGGCCACGTGCGAAAGCACGCTGCACGCACCTTTTGTTTCTCTTGTCTGATCTGGAATGGCGGGCCAGCGCCGTTGCTCGGGCCGCAAGCCCTCAACGGATGACGGCGGAACTGGTGCCGTTCGTGTCGGACGCCGGGATCAATCCTAGCGTATGTTCGAGAAAGTTCTAGGATCTTCCTTTTAAAATTTTTGCGGACTTTTAACAAACGGCTAGATTTTTCTATAAAATTGTAGCTAATTTGTTACATAACAAAACATATTAACCCATTTCGCCGAGTGAAAGAATATTTGTATAACAGAGTACAACTGGTGCTATTAATGAATACAAATCATCCCCTATAGTTGTAACGTTTTCTGTGCCACAGGGATCAAATCTCGGCCCATTTAAAAAACTGGATTGTTTTCACGTAAGTGTGAACATATAGAAAAACCCATTATAAATAAATAAATCAACATTTTTCGAAAACGAAGCCATCCTCATAAAGATACGCAGTATACTAAAAAGTAATAATGGTAAGTATAGATAAATGATAAACATAGAAAATAATAATGTAAGAATGGACAACTTACAAACATAATCAAAAATTAACAGCAAGTAATGAAAGCAGGTAGTCAATTAATTAAAAATCTAAAAATTCCCGAAAAAAATAAATGATTATGAAATATTAACTAAAAAAAATAATTTTAATAAAAAAAATATTATAATTTAAATATTTAAGTAAACAAAATCAAGAAAATAACAAGGCAAAATAGAATACAAATAGTTATTATTATTAAAATTTATATAAATAGTATTCAAATATAGATATTAAAGTGAAAATAAATTTAAGAGTCGTTTATTATTAATATTTTATTGATTTTTTTTTTAAGAAAGACAAATATTCCGTGGTGACGAATAACCTGACAATATTTGAAAATCTCCTCAAATCACAGTAAGCGGAAGATTTTGCTTGTGTCGTAAATGGAGGATTTAGCCAGCCGAGGAATTGAACTCACAACGCCTGTGTGAGACCCAAACGAGATGCCAACTCAGCCACTGACCGGTCATTACTATTAACAATTTTTCTTATTAATTGCTCATATTTCAAATTTATCTAATTGTAAACGAGTTGTATTCGTATGCTAAAAGAATGATTGCTTTCCAAAATGTGGTTGTCAAATTCAGAACAATTATTATTACTTAAACAATAAGTGATAAAATCGAAAGATGAAAAAATGTTGACGAATCTGAAAGAAATAAAAGCGAGATGGATGAAATACTTTGAAGAGGTCTTCGAAAGCAACCCGAGTAATATTGATTCCAGTGGCGAGTCAGGTATGAATGGCGATGGGGTGAATGTTCCCAAAATTATCATGGATGAAATTAAAAGATCAATTAAATGTATGAACAATGGCAAGGCTGTTGGTTTCGATAATATTGTTGCTGAATACTTTAAACGAGATAGCCGGATAATTCTCACATGGTTATGCAAACATTTTAACCAGTGTTTAGAGGAGGATTACACCCTATTAGATTGGAGAAAGGCTGTGATCATGCCTCTATACAAAGGGTCACATATGGAATGTGTAAATTACAGGGCTATGAGCCTGCTAAGTTCAGTTGGAAAGCTGTATGGTAGGATATTGATTGAAAGGGTACAAACGAAAACAAAAGATAAAATATGGGATGTGCAAGGTGCATTTATGAGCGGAAGGGGGTGTACGGATCAGATTTTCTCGTTGCATATGCTAACAGAGAAGTTTCTGGCAAAAACCCAAAACTCTTCTGTGTCTTTGTAGATCTACAAAAAGCGTACGACCGAGTTGATAGGAAAAAAATATGGAAGGTATTGTCCAAGTATGGAGTGAATACGAATCTCATACAGGCAATTGCGTCTCTGTATGAGGAAAGCGTTGCATGTGGGCAAACGGTGATTTTACGGGGTGGTTTGACATCACAAAAGGTGTTAATCAAGGCTGCGTAATGTCACCGTAGTTATTCAATCTATACGTGGATAATTGTATGCAAGAATTGAAAGAGGTGAGCTTGGGCGCAAAAATGAGTAGTCTGCAAGTATGTTGCCTGTTATATACTGATGATGCGGTGCTGATTGCTAACAGTATGAAAAATCTACAGTCCTTCGTATCTAGGATAAACGAAGTATGTATGAAGGATGAGCTAATGATGAATGTCAATAAGTCCAAAGTCATGGTGTTTGAAAGAGAGAGTACGAAAACAGTGGGCAATATTGTTGTGAATGGTGATTACTTGAGTTTGCGTACTTGGGAAGTATGTTTACGAGAGATGGAAAGACTGATAGGGACATTGAAAGAAGCGTGAATGCAGGAAACTCCATTAACGGAGGACTGAACGCGGTTGGCGCAAACATAAAGTTGTCCAAAGAAGCGAAGCTAGAATTCCACAATGGAGTGCTCATACCAACCCTGATGTATGGCAGTGAGGCATGAGGAAGGATGAGACGAATGTGTGGTAAAACCATGTATGATCTTGTGAAAAATGTTGATCTTCGTGAAGAATGCAAGGCTGATGTAAACGTAGTGAGTAAGATTAAGAAAGGGACGATTAAATGGTTTGGGCATGTAGAGCGAATGAACGAAGAAAGGAGTGTAAGGAGAATATATGACGCGAATGTGAATGGAAGAAGAAGCCGGGGACGATCGAGGAAGACATGGCACGTCAAGTGAATCAAATATTTGAGTCGGGCCATATCAGAAGTCGGAATAACAGAAGAGAATGTAAGAGACGTTGTATGAAAGTGAATGAAGCAAGAAGTGTATGCCAAGTTCAAGTTGTTTGGCTGTCCGTCATCTGTGCCTACCCCTGCAGAGAAACGGCGTAATGGGTAGTTAGTTAGTTAGTTATTTTACTTTCGAAACATATTGATATTTATAGATTAAAAACAGCGGTGGTAACAAAGTAATTCTTATTAATTTTTCAATAATGACGCCAGAAAATTAATATAAATCTATTTAAGAAACTAATATTATTCATTGGGTTAATGTTTAAAAAAGGTACATAATTTTATTATTTATATTTGGTTATGGTTTATCATGAATAGAATATAAAACTATATACGGTAAAGCTCATCCTTGTTTTGATATTGGACATTCTCACCTCAAAACCGACCGGCCATATATTTAGACCGTTTAAGCGGGATTGCAAAAACAGAAACCTTCAAAATGATTTTGACTATTAAAACTAATTTTAGAAAAAAAACTGGTACAGTAGAATTTTTTTTTATGAACTGAAGATCCTTATTCTTATATGTATTTAAAATTAAGATCCAAGTTTTCTTGTTTACTTTTAAGTATTCAAGTACAAGTATAATTTATTTTATTTTGTAAATAATCAACAACATAACTCGATAATATTTTTCCCATTTGATTTTTTTTAAATATCCATGATTAAAAGCGTAACTCAATTTGTCCCTGGGACGAGCTGTTTGTGTAATTTAAGAGTTGATATCACCACATATGACGGGGTTTGCCCGAGAATCACATTTTAATTAATTCCGACGACTTCGTGAGTACAGTATCTTTTTTTTCAAATAGAAACACACGGGATGCATGTTATTTATATTTTAGATTAATAAAAATAGTACGTTACCATTAATTTTTTTTACGTAAAACGTTTTAAAAAAAATTAAAGACGTTTTTCAACTATAACATTAGCGGTAACAATGCAATTTTATTTTTTTTAAAGATGAATTAGTAACTTTCCGAGATGCCACCGTGCAAACATCTGAGATTTTAGGAATATATTCATCAGAATTAATTAAAATACACCCCTCAGAAAAAATCGTTTTCTATGCCCGCCAAAGCAATATCGACCCTACGCACTTTGAATAGACGGCGGGTGCGCCGATGTTTTCATACGCGTCTTCGTCACATATGTCATTTACATTTTTAGTTGCCGTTCAACTTTCGGCGAGACAAGACGTGTTACGGTTCGCCGTTACGGCAACTTATGTCCCCACGTATTTTGTTTATTCATACGAATACTTGAATTCTAGTATTGAAAATCTTCTGTTTTTTATACTAGACTTCTTCTACGAGTAACTAAAGGTATTATTTAATTTTTCCGCAACTTAATAGAACATGTTATTTTCTAGTATAAATTTATATTTTAAAAGCGCACAGTGTGTCATTTTAAATGAAATACGGACAAAGAAATAAATATTTAATTTTTACTGTTTTAAAGTAAATGTTCTAGAACTCTACTATCAATTCTTAATATATTTAATATTCATTATTTACGTAATTTTAATTATTACAAAAAAAGATCTGCCGTGCAATTTTTTTAATGTCTGTGAAGGTATTATTTCGGAATGTGAAACAGCTGTCACGTGTAAAAACATTTTTTATGTAGAACTTTTTTGTATTTTTTTTTTAAATTAACGTAATTATAAATATAAATATTAATTATTTATACATGATGTCCAGAAATTATTCGTATAAGAGGAAAATTGCTAAATCTAGTAGTCGTTTTAGAGAAACTTGAGTCCGAAGTAGAATTTTATATTCGAGTGATGGATACTCTCAGTATCATCCTGGCGAAATACCATTCATAATCAAAACGTTTCTTGAACTGGCTTTAGCTATGTTTGGTGACTAGATCCGAATAGCCAAGTGCTTTCCAAACCTCCTCTTCCCTATTCCCCTCCCTTCCCAACTTCTTTTACCTCACCACATACCCTGAATGGGAATGCTATCGTCCCACTGTCTCAGGACAGTTGGGACTCTGGTGCATTGACATGAAAAGAAACCCCGTGGCTTGTTATTTAACTTAGTTTTATCAAAAATTCAAGTTGCTGTTATAATTTCTTTAATACTGTCAGTGGTAATTTCACAGTGAAAATAAATCATTCCGCTGAGGCGAAAATGACTTTAAAATTTACAAATTAAAGTGAACCTCAGGGCTAATCTATAAGCATTTGTTTCAGCTAAAATGGGAAATAAGAGGACCAAACGAGTTGTATCCCGAAAAAATTTATATCTCCAAGGAAAACGCTTATGGGAATGGAATAGGTACATAATAAATACATACCTAAAAGTAAATGTTTGGGTTCCATTATCCTTAGAACAAAATGGGACAATATCAGCTTAAATAATTTTATGTATAAATATATCGGGGTTTATCAGGATGTATCATACAGACTTAACCAGCGATTCGGGCGATTAACCAGCGAAACGACCTATATAATTGAGTATTTCAACACAACCCTTATAAAACATTGAGATTGTATAGATGAATCAATAAAAAATAAAAAAAATTTCATTTCAGGAAAAATTCCAAAGCACATCTTCCAGATAATAACGGATGTAATAAAGAAAATTTGAGTGTTTTGTTAAACGCTATGCCGATACTTGCCATGGTAATTTTTTTCAAAAGTGATATAGGTTTAGTATTTTTGATTTTATAGGAATAACAGTGATAAAAAATCTGCTAAAACTGATATTATTTTTCAGCACGAACAAGAGATGAATGAATCTGAAATGAAGTATTCGGAATTTACTGGCTCTAGTTCTTATGGCCCCGACGTGAACCCCATTTCCAGCCCTAACCTTGAAGTACGAACACTTTATTATTTGTTAACATAATAAGAAGTAGACTAGGGCCCGCAGGCGGCTCTTCGTTGGGCCTCGCCCATTGAAAGAGGTCTAGAAAAAAAAAACTCGGTAAATTCAAGATGGCATCCGAAATTTTGCATCTTGACTTAAGATTCAAGTTGCATGTTTATATATGTTCAAGAAAAAAAATCTCTTTGTGCTTCAACATTTTATCAACGAAATTTACTACCACTTATTTACGTGCAAAGCTTTCATAAATATAGTTTTATTACAGGATAAACAAGACACTGCACCAGAAATGAACGCTTGTTATTCGCCAACTTTCAGGCTTAGCACTCATGATATTGGCGTTGATTCCTGCTCAATTCCATATGAGGTATGAAACAAGCAACAGAATGCAATACATTTTTGAAAAGAAATTTCTCTTACATAATCTCGCCTTTTTACACTATACTATATTTTATAATGTATAGTATAGGTACAATACATTTTACTGATCATTTTATCGCTGAATACAGCATCATGTAAACATGAACTTTTTTCTCTTAGGTGGAAGTTTCTCAACCGTTCAAAACTGAGATGCTCATTGAAGGCCGTCGATTGGTTAATATAGACATGTTTCTAAAAAAACTCAAAATATACAGTCAACATAACGAACAATTCGGATGTAGTCTAAGAAATATGGATATAGTAAGCGAAAAAAGAACTGGTCTTATATCTAAATTTACAATTAAATGCAATTTTTGCAATTATCAAAACACCCTGTCGACTGATGAAGATTGTGCATCTTTGGATATTAATAGGAGTGCAGTTTCCGGGATTATGGCAATTGGTGGAGGGCAGTACCAGTTGGAGGAGTTTTTAGCAGCAATAGATGTACAAACAATGTCTCCAAAACTGTATGCGAGGATACATTCAGAAGTGTCTCTAAAATGGCAAGACACTTCTATTGATTGTATGACGTCGGCAGCTGCTGAAGAAAGGGATGCGGCATTAAAAGAAGGAAGAGTAAATAAAAATGGAACTGCCATGATTGACGTGATTGCTGATGGATGCTGGGGGAAGAGGTCATACCGAACAAACTATTCATCTTTGTCAGGAGCAGCGGCAATTATTGGAAAGAAGTTTGGAAAGGTATTGTTTATGTCTGTTCGAAACAAGTATTGCTGTATTTGCGCTAGAGCAGAAAAAAAAGCCACTGTATCTAAAGAACATATATGTTTTAAAAATTATACAGGCTCTTCAAGTGGTATGGAGTCGGACATTCTTCTCGAGGGTTTTAAAGAATCTGTTAAAGAATACAACTTAATTTATGCTCGTTTAGTATCCGATGGTGACTCCAGCACGTATTCTAAAATTCTGCAAGCCCGACCTTACTTGGACAATACAGTGGAAAAGATCGAATGTAGAAATCACTTGTTACGCAACTTTTGTACAAAACTACGCGCTCTTGTCACTGATACGAAATATCCCAAGAATTTGAGAAAATTATTAAGCCTTGCTAATATTTTGTCTCTCCGTAAGGCTGTTACCTGTTCGATTAAATATAATAAAAATTCTAACATTCCTTTGTCAAAAAAAAATAGATAATTTGCATAAAGACATTATAAATTCACCGTATCACGTTTTCGGAAACCATGACAAGTGTAGAGATTATTTTTGTTCTGCGGAAAAGACGGGTGACTCCGACTTGTTGAAAATGCTTAAAGGAAGTCCGCTGTGGCTCAGAGTCATTATAATAACTTCTGCCGTCGGTGCACATGCACGTAGTCTCATACACGATGTGGATAGTAATGTTGTTGAAAGATTCAATGGAATAATCGCCAAGTTTGTAGGTGGAAAGAGAATAAATTTTTCAATGAGGCAGTCCTACGAAGCACGGTGCCATGGTGCTGTGGTTTCTTTTAACACAAGGGCCCCATTATGCAATTTACAAAAATCTTTTTTTCACAACCCTTGTATACGTGTAAAAAATCTTGAAGCCAAACGTCAAAAGAGAGCATTAAATAGTCAACGATACGTGAGGAAAAAGAACCGCGTTCTTCAACAAACCGCTAAAAATGAAGAAATTCATGGTGTCAATGTCAGGCAGCCAGATATGCTACCTGAATGTTTTGAGAAGATCAAAGAAGAATTTCTTCGAAATTTAAACGATAACATTGCAAATCGGGACAAAATCCAAAAAGACACTATTTTACAGAGAGATTCTGGTGAATGGTTGCAGCTAAGGCGGAATATGTTAACGGCATCCCTATTTGGAACTGTCATCAAAAGAAGGGACGATATTAGTTGCGGGCCTTTGGTGAAAAATTTATTAAGCTCAAAAAATTTATTAAACGTAGCATCTATTCGGCATGGAATCGTCAATGAAAGGGTGGCTCTTCAACAACTGTCCGTTCAAGAAAATGTGGCGATTAGTCCTTGCGGGTTATACATTGATTTGGAGTACCCGTTCTTCGGCGCTTCACCGGACGGTATTACCGAAGACATGGTTGTTGAAGTAAAATGTCCAATAACGGCATTTAAAATGGGATTAGACCAAGCTATACGTAAAAGGAAAGTAACATTTTGGAAAACAATAAAAGGCGAGCTGGTCATCAATAAACAACATTCGTGGTATTACCAAATACAAGGGCAACTCCATATCACGGGCAAAGAACGGTGTTTGTTCGGCCTTTGGACCGGAAAAGAAAATGCGATCAAAGTCGAATACATCAGAAAGGACGATGCATTTTGGAAACAATATATGGAAACCAAGTTGATACGTTTTTACATGGAGTGTCTTCTACCCGAGCTTCTCGATTCCCATTTAATGAGAAACATGCCAATTAAAGAGCCCCAGTTTATAGTTAAAGCTATGCTATCGAGCCAACTTCGAAAAAGCATAATAAACAATAAGACATGTAAATTGAATTCCAATTCAAAACAAATCCAACCCAACGACTCGAAAATGCTCACAGAACATATATACTTTCAAAATGAAGCAGAACCAGTAACGTCCACACGTACTGAACATGGATTAGAAAATTTACAAGCATTGCCTATCAATGCATCTTATAACGATTTCGGTGAAATTGATACAATCGTTGATTTTTATTCGTACTAGCTGGTTCTATGCAGAAATCTAATAACAAATCATACCAAAACTGACAACAAAATGTATTAGGGATTTTTTTCTTCTCTATTTAAATTGATAACAAATAATATTACAGCTCTCCCTTGTGCTGATACATATTGTTTATTATTATGAAAAACCCACTCCTAAAATGTCTTTCGTTTCTCCTGTAAAATTTAAAAAACACAGTCGATTGTTTAGAACAAATATTAGGTAGATAATTAGGTATATCAATTTCATTTTCGTCTGATAGTTCTAATTTTGTCGCTTTATATGTTAATTAGCGTCCTCCATATGTTTCTACTATATTTTGTCAGATTACATGCATCCTACGTAAACATTATTTGTGTGTGTGTGTGTGTAAATGGTAACCAAAATAATTAAAGATTTTTTCATAACTTCTTATTTAAATAAAAGTACTTTTATTTAAAATCATTACAATGAGATTTCAGGCGTATTAAAAGTTTCTAAAATATGTGACCAAATATTTGACGTTAATAAAATACGACGCGAAAGTCGTTTGATTTTGTGTTTTTATTGGCCTCGAAAATTTCCACCCAACAATCATGAATCACCAATGGAAAGATGTGGGATTTATGATTATTTGGGAACTTTTATGTGCTGCAGATGATTTAATTTTTCCACTGTAGGTACCATGAGTTTCCAGACACCATGTAAATTATATTATTACCTAACTAATGCTAACAATAAACATAATTTTCATAAACGCAGTTAAATGTCATGTTTTTCTGTATCTGTCTGTACATAATTAGTTAAGAAATATTTGTACAGCGCCCTTGAGGTGATTTTTCACAAAAACGGCGCTATACAAGTCATCCAACTATTATTATTATTATTATTAAAGATTTTTTTCTTAATTTGTCCAAAAAAAATGTGATGTGTCACACTGTGCAATAATTTTAAGATGTGGACGAAACGTGCGTCGTGAAACGCGAATTGTTGCGCCCGCTAACTCCTCCCATTGGTCTTTAGGAACGCCCTTATCCAATTTTAGTTTAGGATATTGTGTCCTCTTAACTTGTAGTAAAATAACTCGCAACTTATTACCGTAGCCAAAAACTGATAACGTAGTTTAAAAAAATAATTGCCTGTCATTTAGCTTATTCTGAGCGGTGTTGACATTTTCGTCCCTAGAAGCGTCACATCCACAAAGCTCCCATGAAAATAAATTAATTAGGAAAGCTTTTTGAGCTAATTGAAACATACCCCATGTTTGTATTTTCGGTCACCCCAATCAACAAACTGACTGCCAAACGAAGTGGAAATATAGTTGCTCCATTTTAAACCGGTTTGACCGGTTCGGCCGATTCCTGGGTCGGTTCAGGTGATTAATCACCAACGGCCGACTGGTAAAACGTGTTACAGTTAATTAAATGTTTGAAAATTAGTTTAGCAAACGATTGTCCGTCAGACAGACTTTTTCTATTTTGTTTCGATAGCTAATCGTAGCTTGGGGCCTGCGTTTTTTCTATATTTTTTGGTGCGTTTCGGAATTAGTGTCTTTTTATAAAACTAAAAACCGAATACGTAAACTGGTTGATATTATGATATATTATTTACGATTGAACCCCAAACGGTGTTCATTACCAAGACAATAAAACAATTATATTTGGATGATAACAATTAAAAGAAGTAAGGTAATGCATATTAAATAAATCGATAAAACTATTGTAAATATGCCGTAATAATGACGCAAATCAGTTGTAAAAAGTTAAGAAAACCTAATAGTAAACACATTTTTTAACAAAGTAATGGGGATATGGCCCCACGATGCAGCATCAGTGTTGAGTATGGGAAGGCACGTTAGAGCGCCAGTGTTGGCAGAAAGGCCACTCGTTGGGAACCAGTGTTGAGTAACAAGCCCCTACTCTAGGGCGGCAGTGTTGAGTATGGGGAGCTGAGAGGCGGCCCCCCAAGTTGGCAGTGTAAAAGAACAGGTTAGGTTAAACTCACCTAGAGGCCAGTCGAGGGGCGCCTGACTCCAAGTTTACCTGGATAGCTCAGTGGATGGAACAGGTAACGTTTCTTCTGCTGTCGTGAGCCGGCGACAGCCTCATGCCGACCCAGAAGAAAAAGGTACTCAACTACCTAAGAAAAGATGTGCATCCTCTAGTCAAGGTTTATTTACGGGAAGGCAATCACAGTTTGTACATATGGGGAATCATATACTAACAATTAAAAACACACACCCTATCTACTAATCCAAAATGCTCTCTCTCCAGTATCATTAAAATTGGTCAAATTACTTTGAAACCTAGTTATTTACAGCACAGCAAAAAGGGGAAATAGTTACAGCTTACATTGGGGCCTCGGTCGGGGACGAGACAGCTCCAGACGGATACGTGTCTTCATATTAGTGCACAAATCCGGTCCACTATTTAGGGACCTCACAAGTAAATGGTTGAAAGTAATTAGGACTTTTAAATTACGGTAACAAGACGCCATTGTAAACGGCGAGCCAGCGCAGGAGCACGTGTCGATGGCACAACCTCTGCGGTCTGCGGGCGGAATCTTTCTGTGGTCAAAATGTCCGTCGCTCCATATAGAGTTATAATATTATACCTAAAATCAAAATATCTTAAACTCTACAGTATGTAAAATCAGAAAAATAGCAACACTGAAATAATATTGCTTCATCCACTGCAGATTGCTCGGAACTCCTACAACGGACCCAGCTGACTGACTAGATCGGACCAAATTGTTAGCCTTCCTCGATGCAACACTAATTCTAAGCAAATCTATCTATCGGACATCACACATTTTTAACACGCGCTACTTTCAATTCGACATAACTCTACACCACACTCCATAAAGTCACACCGGCGATCTATCGAGCCTTTATAACTTCAGATACCTACTTGCCTTATACTACCACCAGTCTATTACTTTTATTCTTAATATATATAAAGAAACACACGTTATTAAACAATAAAATATAAGAAAGCTTTGACTGCCCAACTGGGAACAAATCCCATTTTAGGACACTCAAATTGACAAGTTTAGTTCATATTAAATGCGATTATACAAAAATAGAAGGGAAAAAAGCTAGTATTGACGTAGTATGGTTATATAATATATCTAGAAAAAGTGTAATAATTAAGTATAAAGAGATGTGAAAAATAGTATAAAAGAAATACATATTAAATACATTTTATTCAGTAAGTACAAAAGGCAACTTTAGTAAATTGTTTATGACCAAATGTTTGTTCTTTTTCCTTTCCTTGGTTAGGGTTTTTAATCTAGTTAAGATATTTTCCCAACGAGCATAAATAATATAACATAAATTCATATATCCACTATTTTTCTTGTTCTTTTATTAATATAAAATCACACACATACGTTTTAACTAGATCGACCCCCCCACCCCCAACTCTTCCTCATCAGACCCCATAAAAAGTTACGTGTAACTTTTAAATTAATATTTCTTCTCTATTTTGCATAATTATCTTTTAAATTTTATTTTGATTTCTTCGAAAATCGTTAGTATCACTCATACTCATATAATACCCAAATAGAAACCGGTAAATAGTCAAATTTATATGAGTTATTTATTATACTTTATTTTTTATGTAAATTGTTGGTCTCCCAAATTAGAAAAAACAAAACCAAACATATTTACATAAAATCATGGTTTGAACATCTGATACTTAGAAAATTGTACATATACCTTAGTCTAAGAAAAAGTTACACCAGTCTGAAGTTAGCCATGATAGAAAAAGCAAAAAGTAGAAAAATGATTTCAATAGTTTTAATGAATCATTGAAACTCTACGCTTTTGCAGTTTATGAATAAATTCCACACCTGAAATAATCCGGCAATTTGGAGGTGGAGAATTTGTCAACGTAATATTGAAGGGCTGAATTTGTTTTTTAAGGAGATTATTTTATGATTGCTTACAACGACAATCTGCTTAGGCAAGAATAAAATAATAAGGCAGATTTGGAACAGCCTTCCAAACAATCTCTGAATAGCCGCTCTTGTAATAGTAGCAAACTAATTATAGAACAATCAACTCTAGTATGGCTTCATGTCTTACTTTTTCGCAAGCGAGCAGATATCTCAAAGCTCCATAGATTTTGGTGTATATGACATTATAAGAGCGTCAGGATGGCCTTGCGAACCTCCCGAACAGCCGCCTGACATCTAGGACCTTTTTGGACTGAAGGTGAAAGACTACTTCCATAACGAAATACTCCCCTGAAGAGTCATGGCGCTGTCAGTGGCAGACCTCAGACATGAAAAACAAGCACCTTATTATAGACCCTACTATTAAATTTCCAGGATTCTCTCTCCGTCGGATGACGTGGACCTCATTAAATCGCATCCTGTGTAGTCAGAGCCATTGTGCGATACATAAATGGGGCCTAAAAGATTCCGAACTTAGTGAATGTGGACATATTCAAACAACAGAACACATCATAGAAGAATGTCCCCTTCATCATTTTCCCTATGGCACATCTGTGCTGAACCAAGTGACTCCCGATGCCGTCGACTAGCTGAATAACCTCAGCATCCCACTGACCTCGACTAACTCTCTTCCATTATACGAAGACGAATAATAAGAACTTGCTAATGACTATTTCTTTCAATCTGTTGGATAAAATCAATAATTTTAAAGTTTTTTTTCGAAATACGAATTTAATGTAATCAAAGATTCAAATTAGAAACTGTAAAATATAAGTACTAAGAAAACAATTTTTTAAAAAATCGTCGGGCGAATTTGCTGTAAATAAACAAGTTTAGGAATTTTTTATTATAAAAACACCACAATGTTCTCTTCCGTCACACGCTCCTTGCTATCTCTACAATAATAAACCTTTTCACACGCGTTCATCTATTATTCCATCTCCTGTCACGTCCCGAGTACTAGATTCAGCCTCCCGCCATGTTTCAGCTCTTTCCGCGACGCATATTTTCAATCAAGCCTTGAAATTTTTCTACCAACCTTTCATCAACGTGTGTGTTACTTTAATGTTTTCGCGTGTCAAAAAATCAGAGGGAAGCTTCCCTCACCTTTTTTGAAGGCCGGCGATTTTTATTAAAAATAACATTCCAAGGTGTTTTTTAGAAAGCCCGTGCCATTTCGGCTTAAGCTCTTCCAGCGAAAATTTTCCAGATTTTTTCTAGACTTATTTTCCAGCCGGAGCAGCTTATTGAACTGGGAAATATCTTATCCCTAGAATAAATAACCCTCTGAGGGGAAGATGGCGGGTGTTGCATAGAGGCAATAATCGGATTTAATTTATTCTGTTAAGGATTTAATTGACTGATTTTGTAAATAATTATTGTTTAATGATTAAGAACAAGCTTCTGGGAATCATTTTTCGTCAAATCAGTGCTAGATTCCCCACAAAAAGGGTAGTAAGTCCTACATTATTCTCTACCCCCAAATCCTCGAGGACTAAATCCATCGCGCATAAGCCACTCGCACCAAGGTTAGCCACTATGTCAACGTCGAGGGCCAACTCCGATCTCTTGGTCCCTCTCACGGAAACCCACACCAACTCCAAGAAAAGGAAAGTGACCACATCACCTCCCACATAAACGGTTACCCCCACCCAAAACCATCGTCAAGTTCTCAGCGTCCCCAACCTTCCTGACGGAGTTGTTCTGCACACTGAAGATACGAACAGTTTCAGACTAGCCTCCCGCATGCTCGAGGAAGCAAACACATGGTCTACACTTTTGAGCTTGCAGAAGAAAAATTTACAAAAGCCATCCTCCGAGGAATCCCAACAACATCCATATGGTGGAAATCATAGACGAATTGAAGGCATTGAACTTCCCGGTGACAGCGTCAACCCTAAATCGTCGACCGGCCTTATTGGAACTGGTCCAGTTGAAACACGATGAAGCTGGATGAGAGATCTTCCAGCTCACCCATTTGTTCCACCTAAAATTATGGGTGGAAGACCTGAAGAAAAAAACTTCCCCATCACATTGCGACCGTTGTCAGACACTTGGACCCTCGCCACTCCAATGCCGCCAACCTCCCCCGCCGCGTGAAGTGGAACATTCATTTTGAAAGTTTTTAATATGATCTTCTATGATTAAAAAAAATTCGGACACTCTTGTTATTTAATTAGTATATTATTGTAAGTCCTGAAGATGATTCAGTAGAACCGAAACTAGTTGACGTACTTATACAAATAAAGTTGATTCTAGCACAATATTGTATTGATGAAATCGAATAATATTTTATTATTTTAAAACTGCATATCATGTGAAGAAATAAGTTTTTTTTATTTATTTTTTTATTTTTTTCATAATGTTTTACAAAAGTTGCAAAAAATGTGACAATACTGGGGTACCCCGTTATAAGGTCACATTGTACATGAATTTATGTATGGATTATAAATGAGGTCAAGTTTTTTGTAAGTTTGTTAAATATGTGAGGTGATTTTTCATAAATATGTAAAAATGTTACTGTAGGAAAATAAAGATGCAATAATTGTTAAAAATAAGGAAACTATTCGGGTATAATACATGCATCCTAATATATAAAATAAATAATAAACTCGTACACACAAACAGGATTCATCAAAACGTCACAAGTACACACACACACTTTACACAATAACATAATAACATACGTTTACATTCCATCGATACACAATATAGCAAGCAGTTCATTAGCTACGAGGGGGAAATTTATATAAATGCCTTCCAGACGAAGTTACATAAGTATTTTTTAAAATAAATTGTTGCTTCTAAAATTAAATAAAATAATTTTAAAATTTTAATATATTCTAGTTGTCATTTTATTTTTTTCTGAATTTAAATTATAAATAATGTTTAAAAAAAGGAGCTACATAGTGCATCTCTCTAGTTAATTCATCACAAAACAAAATATATATCAAATTAACAAATACCATAACCATATCATACTTGGAAACAAAGGTTTTTCTCAAATATACCGAAATAAAAATAAATTCCTCTTGTTAGGTACAGTTAGTTAATTTGCTGTTGAATAAATGGAGCAGAAAAACTTTTTTTGGCAAGTTTCTCCCGAAACTCGCATTTTATTTTTTAATGGACAATTATTATTCAAATTTTGTTTGGACTATCATAATACGGTTAATACATAAATATCCACAGGGACAAGCTCCGCTACATGTTAAACGTATTTTTTAACAAAAATTTATCTAAATCTGGTTATCAGAGCATCATTATATTAAATTAACATTTTTAGGAGCCAAAAAAAATATTTTCAAAAACTGATTTACGGAATGAAATTTTTTCAGTCTCGCATGCATTTTGTAAGTCCTAGAAAAATGTAGGCGAACATTTGTCTGCCTAGAATACGAAATGTTAGAAAAAAACATGTAGGATTTTTGTTTCTTCTTTAAATCATTAGACAATTGACAAAATGAAAATATGATAGAGAAAATACACAGAAAATAAAAAAAGGTAACGTTCGCATCTGGGACTCGAACCTAAGACCTCTCAACCTATCCTGTCATCGAGTTAATGCCAACCCACTGTTTTTCGTCATTTTTATCCAAATTCAATTTAAGAACTGCTAATATATATCTCCGATTAATTCCCACATACTCGTATTTTTTGCTGTCATTTGATTATATTGATTGCAAGATTCTACCCGAATTTATTTGCAATCTGGATATTGTTTCGGATATACCCATCCAAGTCTAGGATTAAGATTCCATTTTTATTGGAATAACTTATTGAAGCTTATAAACCTGATTGTAATATTTTTCTTAAGAGATTTTTTTTTATATCTATCCTCGTAATTTCACGATTCATTTATTTATTAATTATATACCTAATTGGGATTTACGTGCATTTTAGAACATAATATAACGATCTATGAAAAATAGAGAGATTATATTACATAGAAATTATAAACCTTAAAGTATTGAACAATATTTTTCAAATGTTTAATAGTGACATAAAACAGAAAACCAGAACAATATTATAACACAAATAAATAACGCTACATTATCCATGCTGCAATACTACATATTGTAGGATTCATCAAAGTAGATGACGCTTTACTGTATACATGGAGTCAGCAAATACATCAACAACACCTCTGAACCTGTTGCCCGCAAAAGTAATCAAATGCAATTGATTCATCAAACTTACATAATTAATAGTTTCAATTGTAATTTTGAGTTTAAATTTTATATACAAGAAATTTGTGCTGAACCAGTTCCATATTGACAGAGTTTGACACTTACGACGGGTAGACGAATTAAGGTTTATTCGCATCTACCAGCACCGCATAGAGGAGAACAGTACAGTACAGCACAGCACAGACGCGAGTACGGATGTCGACTAAGCGTTGGCGTCCGCTATAACATGTGGAATTTTAAAATCCTATTTCCATGATTATTATTATTCTATAACCAAATTTCCCTAACCAATTCAATCCATTTATCGTTATCCATCTTCTCGGTTTTAGCGATATCTGCATCTAATGCCACCGACTAACTAAGATGGCGGTTCTAACGGTATGTGTTCATACTAACTGCGCAGGCGCAACCACCAGCAACGTCAGAATATTCTAGCCGAGAATCTCGGCCGGTGCTGGCCGGTGCTGGCCGGTGCATACATTACGCTTACATGCGCTGTAATGTGAATGTTTTCAAAGATAATATAGACAACTGATGTTGTCGTGTCTGTACTGTACTGTTCTGCACTGCTCGGTGTTGGTAGGTGTGAATAGATCCTCATCCTACTTTCAATACAGGTAACACAAAAAAACGGCCTGTACTCTAAATGTTAGGGTTGTGGCTTCCCTTTTAATGAAATAAGATATGTATGAATCGTGTTAGATATTATTCCACGCCACAGTCTACGAGTATAAGGTACAGATGATAGTCCACCTCCGAATAAAAGGGTACCAGGAGAAGACGAAAATGTATATACATTATTTACACATCTCTCCTTGCGAAAGTTTCCCAAATACCTACACGTTTATTTAAAAAATATGATATCATTTGTATATATATCGTATCATATAAAACTTATGTTTTTTTTTCCATAAATCGAGGATAAAATTAATTAATTCAATATTTTTGGCCCTCGGTAATCATATGCCATGTCACATTTTCCATAGATTTGTATTAAATTAGCTGTAAAGATATTTGTGCATTTTTTTCATGAAAAAATCAGACTAATATTGTGTGAGTTTGTAGGTGTAATAACTGAAATTATCTAACTAACTAACCATCACGCCGTTTTCACGAAGGGGTGCACAGAGAGGACGGACCGCCAAACAACTTGATCATGACATACACTTCTTGTTTCATTCACATTCTTACAACGTCTCATACGTTCTCTTCTATTATTCCGACTTCTGACATGGCCCGACTCAAGTATTTGATTCACTTTATCGTGTCATGTCTTCCTCGGACATCCCCGGCTTCTTGTTCCATTCACATTCGCTTCATACATTCTCCTTACCCTCCTTTCTTCGTTCATTCGCTCTACATGCCCAAACCATCTTAGAGTCCCTTTCTTAATCTTACTCATTACTCTTACATCAGCCTTGCACCATTTTTTTTTATATGAATAACGCACAAGAATCCCAACTGCTCCCAACCATCTGGAGCCAGTGAGACTATGGCATTCCCAATTGGGAATGTTGTGAGGCTGAAAGTATTGGGGAGGGGAAGGAAGGGTGCTTCCGAAACCGGTAGAGTTTTGATAAAATAAAAGTGGTCTACAACAAATTTATGTGTTTTTTATTGTAAATTATGGCGAGCCACAAAGTTAATGCTTTTTACAAATATATGTCAAAAAGTCTGTAGGTTTGATAGTTCGATAAAGACGCGATAGCGGTGAGTTATATGAATAGTTTGTGCTATTAAGTCACAGTAGAAAAGTTGATAGAGCCAAGTAGATCTAACACCAACACGAATATTCATTTGAAGGCAGTCTATGAAGTTATTCAGTAATTTAAAAAGTTAATCGTTCTCCATGTAGAAAGTAGCGATTACTTTAGATTAGACATTGATATTTCGTATCAGATATGATTCACATGCTATCTCAACTTATAATTTCAAGTAAGAAACCTCCTCTGTATTTTCTCCAAAAAGTGTAAGTTGCAACTACAAATAGGAGACCATACAGGAGAGGCATACCCTAGCTGACTGCGATACAATGCAGCAGTAAAGAAGTTTTATTGACGCAATATTATGAAAAGTCCTTGTGTAATGTATTACAAAACCTGGAGTTTATTTATGTATTTAAACAAACAGCTTTTAATACAGATTTAAATACAAAGGAAGTATAACAAAACGTTAGCTAACAAAGTTTCTTGTGCTACCAGTGGTTACGTGCATTTGACGGCCTCCATGGTCGAGGGGTAAGGCTCTCGACTACGAATCCGAAGGTCGCGGGTTCAAATCCCGGCGTGCGCAAGTAATTTTTATTTAATTAATTTGTGTTGTTTCACAATTAATTCATTTAAAAATATAATATAGTATATTTGCGCACGTTCCAGAGTGGAAGATACTCTCAGTATCGCCCTGGTGAAAGACCACCATTCAGAATTGAAACGTTGCTTGAAATGGCTTTTAGCAGTGTTTGGTGACCAGATCTGAATAGCCAGGTATTTCCTCACCTTCGTCTTCCCCTTCTCCTTCCCCTCCCCAATACCTTCAGCCTCACAACATTCCCCAATTGGTAACGTCATAGTCTCACTGGCTCCAGACGGTTGGGAGCAGTTGGGACTCTTGTGAGGTATTCATATAAAAAAAAAAAAAAAGATGTTTTATTAGAAAAAAAAAACAAAATGTGAAGGAAGGGGAAGAGGAAGGGGAAGATACATTTTATACTCGTCCATCAATTTATGGTCGTACGTATTACTTCGGTTCGGTATTTTGAAAGGGTATTGTGAAGAATGTCGATATTGTGAAATTGTGCGTTATATTGCGCACAAATACCGGGAATTAGAGAATTTATCCTAAGATTTGTCCTGCATCCGGGCAAATAAAAAAAACGGTTTATCGGGTTGGTCTTGATGGTGTGAGAATATTTATAAAGTTAGAGTTCTGGCGAGACCGGGCTATTATTCATAATTTTAAATAACAAGATTTGATCAAACATTAAGCGTCGCGTTTGAAGAGTGATGAAGTTATGGAATTTTAAGGATTCGGTATTATTTGCAAAGGGTAAATTAAATTTATAAATCACATGCTTAAAGAATTTTCGTTATACGTCATATTATTATATTTATTTGCTTGGCATTATCGGAAAATGTTTCGCAGTGAAGCCCAAAGGTAAGTGTCCTATGGAAAACAACTGCAAGGTATTTGATAAAAAAAAAACTTGACGGCTCGCACAAAAAAATAAAGGACTTGAAACAAGTTATCAAGTCTAGACATTCTGAATATTCGTGAATGGTATCTAGATATTGCAAAATGATTAGGTAAATGCAACAATACACGAGTACGGAGAAAGGGTTATTAAAAGATATGAGTAGAATAAAGTTTAGTCAATAATTCCGTAAACATTTTCTAGTATGCAAACATTGAGTACATCTAATAATAATAATTGGATGATTTGAATTGCGCCGTTTTTTTTAAACAAACACCTCATGAGAACTGTACAAATATTACTTCATATTCTCTATCTAAATATGTACAAACAGGTACAGAAAAACTTGGTGGCTTCAGATGAACACAATTTTATTAGAAAATTTAAGCTTAGAGAAGATATGATTTTTACAGTTGGTATTTTATTCTCCTTTTCTATTGATATTACATTTATCAGAAGATTAGTGGCACAAAAGGAGATTTATTTGAAATATTTACAATTTTTAGGACTGGAAAATATTTACAAAATGATTTTAAAAAGCTTAAGAAGTTTAAAACAGACATTCATATTTTTTTACACATTTAGTTATCTATAGTGTTGCGGGCTGTGCACGCATTTGCCCACCGGTGAGTGAATTTTTTTACTTATTCTATAAGTGACTTTAATATTTATTAATTAATGAACGTAATGTAAGTATGTACATATTGTCCATACGTAGAGTCATCCTTATTCTTAACATAAATTATTCAATTTTTTTTTAATTATTAATTATTTTTATTGAGATTTAAAAACCTAATTTTAATATTTAATCATTGTAGAAAATAATATTAACATAACCTGAATAAAACATGAAAACGGAAAAAAAGACAGAAAATAAAAAGATTTTAGTCGCATCTGTAACACGAACCCAGGTCCTCTGCCTATCCGGGCAACCGTTTAACCAACTTAGCTAATTAAACCGGTTCAATTTATGTCATCTTCATCGATATCATACTTTTTACTACATATCACGATTTTTATTTAAAAATAATAACTGTACCAGATAAAATGAAATATAAAAATTTTACTTTATTTATATCAATAATTTTTTGTTGAGAGAAAAAACCATATTTGTATGAATACATGGATATTGAAAGTAAGTTAAATAAAAATTATAATTTAAATAATGAGAAGAAAATGAAAAAATTAAATGAAAATGGGGAAAATATAAAATTACATTAGAAAAGGGTTGATATCTTTGGTTTTTATTCAGTTTTTTTTACAACATTTGTGTGTGTTTGATATGTTTGAGTACTTACATTCTGTAGATCGTAAATTATAAATTTTAGGAGATTGAAAGAAAAACATTTCCTTGCGCAATCCTAGTTTTACACAAAGGTACTTCAAGCACATTATTTATTCTGTTAATAGAGCGATTTTCATTTTTTGGGAATAGTTTTTTTCTGAAAAATGTATATTTTACGCACCGTAGACAATAATTGTTTTCTTTTATCCAACAGTGCAGCCTCGTGGAATAATTGTATGGAGGGGAAAGTACTTTCTTTATGAAACATTAATTTTAGTATTAATTTTTGAGATTTTTCAAGTGGTTTAATGTAAGTATTATAAATCCTCCCCCCCCCCCCCCTAATCAATTTAAATCTCTGTAAAAAATGATTAATAACCGTCTTACTGTGACCATTAGAAAATAATAAAACAATTATGGAGAGTTGTTATTTTAACTGAAACATGTAGAGAATGATGTGAAAGTGGTCGCTCAATGTGGTAGAAATTTCGAACGTTCCTACAGAATCTGGTATGTGCCAACAGGCGAAAATAAGTCAAACAAAAAAAATAAAACAATAACTTTGTTTTACATCACTTTTATTTATACTTTAGCCGACCGGGTTTCGCTACTACCGTAGCTTCTTCGGGGCAGTATACAACTAAACTATGAACTAAGATGCACATGTGTTATAGATTGATACAAACAGGCTAGTGAAGGGCCAAGGGTGGGAGATCAGCAGGTACCTGATGACCGGGAAGGGAATGTACTTTGTTTATTGGGAATAATTTAAGGATTGGACTTTTATTTAAATTTATTTGATTATTTATGAGTCTACTATTAGTGTTTTTGGCTTTCCTTATTTCTAATGCCTCTAAGTTATCCAGCCGAATGCCGGTTCCATTTTTATGTAGTAAACTAGTGCCTGTATTTTTATTGAATGTGTGGTCTGTTTCTAAGAGATGGTTAGCAAATTCGGAGTACCCATTATTATGCCATCTTAAGTGTTCTTTTAAAAGAACACTTAAGATGTGATGTAAAATAAAGTTATTGTTTTATTTTTAAAATTATAATGTCACATGACCAAGTTACCGCTTCATATGAAAATATGGGAATAAATCGCTGGCAAATCTGGGTGCGACAGCTAGTTAAGTGTTTGGTTAAGTTTTATGCGAGTCGCAAGAAACGCCTTTTGTTATGATTTGCTATTAATTGTTGTAAAGGTCAAAAGTGTATAATTTTGTGTAAATCATTTTGAAAGGATATGGGATTGAATGTTTCTGGTAAATAGCACGAAATATCAGGTACGCTATTCGAAGTTTTTTTTTATTTTAGTCCTTCACCAGGTCAAAAGAGAAAATATCTACCACTCTGGGTTATGAGTTCTAGTATGCGAGTAATTCAGAAGAAAAAAAAACGTTCAAAGCACTGAAATTTTTAGAATTAATGGCATTTATAAGATCCTCGGGTGTATTTTCCTTTAAGGGCCAGCGCTCGAAAATGGCCCTAAACATTACTTTGCGATTTGCTAACACAAGCAATACCATAAAAAAAATTCTGTAAATTCTGTACTAACAATTGGGTAAATATATAAGATTTCAAAACGCAAAAATTCTCAAACCCGAATCCATAAATTCTATGAAATACGTCCCAAAATGTCTGAAAATAGGTGCTGTTTGAAAACCATTGAAAGCATTTTTGAACGTTTTACCTAAATTCTAGTGCGTATATATTCTTTTTCTTCTTTTCTATTATATAAAGAGGAATGTACCGGGTGGACGGTGTGTGTTTGTTTTGTATAAAAATTTACAGTTTTATTCCGAGCTACATGAAATTTTGTACCTAATAAATAAGGAAAAGATCACTATCTACATAATATTTCGAAAAATCACTCCCATCCGCCTTTCCCACCTTAGTAGGGTAGGGTAGGGTATGCGTAGGGGTAGGGGTAGGGGTAGGGGTAATGGTAGGGTTTACAAAACATTACTCCAAACTTTTAATAACGCCGAGCAACGCCGGGTATTTCAGCTCATTTCATATAAAATTTAAATGATTACAATATGGGTATTACCTTTTTTTAAAATCTTATGCATTTTACTAATTACCCATATAGAATTAACAGATCAATCATTCGTAATATTTCATGAGTTAAAAACCTTCAATGTGCGTATTTTTTTCGGTTCTGACCATTAAGTATACCTACTAAACATTGAAATTTATTTCCGGTTACTGAATTCAATAAATAATATTTTATCATAAACACTAACACACTTTCACATACAAGTACATGCGTAAAGTCAAGGGCTTCATAATATTGTCAGAAAGATCTTATAAACGTGTGTTGACTGTACCCTTTTTTAGTCTTCGTATATCGCGGTCTAACCATGGTTGAGTGGTTAAGTGCGGCACGTTCCAGAGTGATAGATACTGTCAGTATCGCCCTAGTGAAAGACCACCTTTCAGACTCGAAACGTTACTTGAAATGGCTTTAGCCATTGTTTGTGATCAGATCTGAATAGCCAGGTACTTCCTCACCTTCCTACTTCCCCACCTTCCTAGTTCCCCATCTCCTACCCCTCCTTAACACATTCCGCCTCACAACATATATTAGCTCCAGATGGTTGAAAGCAGCTGGGACTCGTGTGGTATCACATAAAAAAATATATGTACATATATATTGCCATCATGAAAATTATACTTAAAGCCCCCGTAAGAACTAGCACTGACCAAATTTCCAACAAACTTAACATTATGTCAATAAAACCGAAAACACACGATTTTGCATTACTTCCCATTGCATCGCTTTAACCAATACAACTTTACATTCATACATACAAAATAACAACAATATATGTATATTAGAAACACTAGATCTCAGGTTCAAAAATAAATACAAGGAACCACAAACACAACATTTGAACAGAAAAACTTCTTATACTATGGCACAAAACTCTACAACAAAATCCCACTATCCTTTAAAATCACAACAACCAAAATAAATTTAAAAATCAAATGATATATTTGATACGTTACATGGGGAGATCTGAAATAGAAAACATATTAACACCAAATTTAAAAGACTTACACCGAAACCGATCAATTTCACTTAAAACACCTAACCTTACTTTTTTTTTCATCAAGCACATCAATTTAATATAATTTAATTTCATATTTTATAAATGAAATCTTCACCACGGGAAATCCCAGTTAGGATACCATTATTTGTTATTTTGTTATAAAAAAGATAATAAAACATTATTTTTATTATTACGTATATCACGATCTTCTGCTCTTATTCTTTCAGAATCAGTGAACTGATCAATATTTCAATTTCAACATTCTCTATCTTTTCCATCCCTTGACACAAACATCGTTTAGACCCGCCAGCCAAAAAAACTGAAAACGGTACAAAGGGGAGGAAAACAATTCAATAAAGTGTGCACGAGAAAGTTTTATTACAATGAATGTGTATTTATTTGTTGAAGGAATTCCGGAAATTTGATAGGGAATGTCAATAAAATGTAGAAGTTATATGTTTCTAGGGCTCCGCAAACTAGCGTATATTATGATCAAAACATGGGTTGAATGTCTTTTAGTAAGACATTTCCTGATCCTTGAAGTAAACCGTCATTTTCGATTGATAAAAGCTGCAATTTCATCCCACACATTGAAAAAATGACTTTAAGCCAAAGAGAATATAATCATGTGGTTTTTTTAGAATTGAATCCATTCGGAAGTAAAATCCATCGTGATGTACATTAATTTAAATATTCCAGGATCAGTAAATTTCACAGTATTAGAAGATTAAATAATCAGTAATAGGCAATAACAATATAATGTAAGTTATTACCAAAGTGCAAAGCACTTCCACGGTACCGTGACATTAAGTTTTTAAAATAGATCGTGACGGTAAAAGTACATCATTATTTCAGAGAATTGCATATTAAATATAATTATTATAACTATTGTAAATATATCAATAATGAAGATCTAAAAATGAAAGTCTCCCTATGGGCCTACCAACGAGCCCCTTTTTCGCCGATGTCTTTATGGATAACTTGGAAAAAAACATTTTTAATTCTAATTCACCCCTTCTTAAAAATGTTGTTTTTTGGAAACGTTATGTTGACGATATAATATGTATTTGGCAAGGTACCGAGCGTCAACTTAACTCCTTCCTATCCCTCCTCAATTCATTCCATAAAAAAAATCAGTTTACTTTAGAAATAGGAAATAAGTGTTGTTTTAATTTCTTAGACTTATCCCTATCCATTGATAATAATACATTAGAGTTCAATATTTATAGAAAGCCTACCTTCACAGATACCGTAATTCACAGTACTTCTAACCACCCCATCTCCCATAAACATTCCGCCTTTCATTCTATGATTCACAGACTCGTCACTATTCCTTTATCTAACGCTAACTTTACTGAAGAACTCTCTAAAATCAAATTTATTGCAATAAATAACGGATACCCCCATAGCTAAATTGATAAAATCCTTTCAAAAAAACTTAATCTAATATCTACTAATAAATTCCTTTATAATACACACAATACCAGAGAGAACAAAAATCAGGGTTGGCGTAGAATTTTATTCATAAATATTTTTTTATCTCCAAGTGTTTCTAAATTCCCTACAGAAATTAAAGCGGCGTTTTATACTAATAATAACATAGGAAAACTTTAAATAAATTCTAAAGATAAAGAAAATAACTTAAGCCATTCTGGCATCTATAAACTTAAATGTAACGATTGTCCAGCCTTTTACATCGGTAAAACGGCTAGAAACATTCAAACAAGGGTGGTCGAACACTTGATATGTCTAAACAGTGTCGGATTTTCAGAATTCGCCACCCACCTTATCGATAAAAATCACTCATTTAATAAATCTTACGGGATAGATGTATTACATAGAAATGGAATAGGTCTACGCCTTAATAATCTTGAAGCCCTTGAAATAAAAAAGTCATTAAAAATCAATAAAACCAATCTACTTAATAAACTAGATTTGTCTAACACCCCCATTCTTAAAATATTTCCATTACCTCCGCCCACCTTCACCCCTCCCTCTGAAGCTCTTCCTTCCTTGCCCCCCACCTCAGTTGATGTTCTGTCTCTCTCTTCTAATTTTCTATTAAATACCATGTATTTATGTATTATGTCTAATATATTTTTATTCACCCCTGAGGAAGGTTCAGGTTGAATCGAAACCGGTTGGATGAATAAAATAATAAAGTGGAATTAAAACAAAATTATTTTATTTTTTATACATATAATGCTGGTAGTGATCCAATTACTGAAAATCCTGTTGTTAACCTTCATATTAAAACCAAGATGGGAAAATCCCATAAACTCATTATCGATCAGTATTCACCAACCTTTTATTATATAAATAATATAAAATTATCTATATATATAAAGTAATATTATGAATAAATTCAAAAATGCCATATAAGTCAAGTTTTATAAAATCATGCTATAACAATACTGAAAAATATAATTTAAGTAAAATCATGATTTGTTACCCCTGAAACCAAAAATTTTATATAAACCATAGTTTATGAATTAATTGTACTAGTCTGAAGATAGCCGTCACAGGCTGAAACAGGTCAAGGTCAAAAATAAAAGTGGAGTAAAGTTAAAAGTGTATTTTATTTAATCGTACAGAAGAAATTCTTAGGTATCTTCTCACATCGATCGGAAGGTCATCATTTACTAAAAGGCTGTCAGCAGAGACTTAACTATTTCGAATTTGCGAACCTTAACAAAAGAAGAATATTAATTGATTTGACTATGTTTTACAAAATTGTTAATAATCTAGTTGATAGTAACTTAGTGAGCAAGATCACACTATACATTATACCCAGATGTATAAGAAATTTTGACTTATTCTGGACAGACATACGCCTGGATAATATGGAACATCATAACTTTATACCAAAAACATCAAAATTGAACAATGAAATAAGTAAACCTCACTATATTGACATTTTCTCAAATTCCATAAATTCATTCAAAATCTCAATACGAAAGGTCTTTCCTGATGATTATTTTATGTCTTCGTAAATAAATTAAATCTGAACCAAGTAAGAACTTTATACCTTTTTTTAGTAACATCATTTTGCCTTCAACATTTTAACATCTTCGTTTGTTTGGACATTGTGCAAACGAACAATATCGTTATTGCACTATCGCATGCACCGCGTTTCGGTGGATGGGTAAGTAAACATTACTATTTTTAACTGAATAATTCATAAACTTTATTGCATACACCATACATGTTGTGTACACATTTATTAGAGATATTTACACGCCGATAGTATATATATGATGTTATTATGTAAATGTTTTGTTTTTGTTTCTAATAAATAAAATAAAACGTTTTCTATGTTAGTTGTTAACTGATTTTGTAACGTCTTGCGAACTCGTACAAAGAATACGATAGACTACGGTTGTGGAGATTTGTGAAGGGTGATGAAGCCTCACACTTACCGCTTACCCTGCGTCTTGCGTAGGCGAAGTTGCGCGAACGCGATTGCGACGCGATTTATAGCGATGTAAAACAAAGAGATGCAAAGTGATAGAGTTGCCTTATGTGTCCACGCACCGCCCGCACTCGCTGCTTCAGTCGCCGCCATTGATCCTGGACGGAGGCAACGGTTTTTTTTTAAATTTGAAACCTCTATAATAAATTCAAAATTTTAACCAAATATATATGTTAAAGAAACGGAACTAATATTACTTTTTTTATATCCATAATATTTTCATAACTTTAATATAAAAAAAACTCGGTCAGTTTCTTTAGGAAAACATTTTTTTATAAGCGTTATTATAATATCCGTCATTCTCGTCTGTTTATTAATATCTCGTTTAGAAAGTATATTATAAGTCTTTTTTGTATTTGACATTAAGAAAGGCCCCATTAACTTACCCCATAAAGACGTTTCTACTTCAACCATGTTGTAAAATGGCAAACACCGTCGCGTCCACTTCGCGCGAAAATATCTGATCAAATAATCGCATCGCAGCAATGCGCCATTCGTCGCTTCTTATTTGTCACGTAGGATGCTTCCAGGAGATCCCAACCATTTGAAATTTTCGCTCCACATCGCACCGCATCGTTGTCGCATCGACATCGCCTACGTAAGACATAACATTACAATAAAGAAAGCTTTATTGCTATTTCTATAATACCACTATGTGTTATACGCAATTTACTGATATTATATATGTCTACCTTCGTTCTTTCAAAGTAATTATTTTGGATATTGTATATCCTGTCTCATTTAATAATGTCTTTGAAAATGCCTTAAAATGTAATTTTTTTTTAATTTTTAAAGAATGAAGAATTGAATTAAATTGAGTGTGACACTTATAAGGAATCCATACGTCTTTACGGTATCACATCAATTACATAGTAAAATTTGACAAATCTACAAAATGTTCTGTGGGGTGTCCAGCGATATCGGGTTCTATACACATTGCTTACAGACCAACTAACCATTATGATGTTTCTGTTTCTGTACAAGAGTGGGTAGAAATGATGGATTGCCAAACATTTTTTTCTTTCTGCACACTTTGTTTTGTTTCATTCACATTTATACATCATCTCACACACACTTTTCTGTTATTCCGAATTTTGGTGTGATTTGACCAAAGTGTTTCATTCGCTTGAACATGTTATATATTTTCCCAAGGCATCTTCGACTTCTACTACTATTCACTTTCGTGACGCAAAACTTCTTCATCTTTCGGGTATCGCACATTTTTAACATGCACTAATGACAATTTGATATCTTTATCTCTGAAATACAATCAATAAAGTCACACCGGTGATCTATCGAGACTTCATGACTTCAGGTTACTACTCACTTCATACTACCATCAGTGTATTAATTTTCTTCTTTATATATATATAAACTATTTTTCTTGTTATTTTATTAGTATAAAATCACACACATACATTTCAACTAGATCGACCCCCTCCCCTACCCCCTTCCTTTCCAGACCCCACAACAAATTACATTCGAAAATCACTAGATTCACTCATAAATACTACAACGATACGTAAAAACACAGTAATTTCCTTAGGACTCTCAAGGAAGATACTGTGTTTTTACTTACGTCGGCAGTATAATACTGTCACGTAAATATTGACCCCGTTATAAATTCAGCACTACGATTGTCTATGACAAGATTTCATGACTTGTCTATGGACGACACATCCGACAGAGAGAAAAGGGGGGTCAAGATGGAGGCACATATAACCTGACACGGGCCGTGGAGCTCGACGCGATTGAAGGGAGTGATTATGTGTTAGTTTTTCTGTTCTGTTTGACGCTGGGGTGCGTCTCCCCAATTTACCCGAAGTGGGTATGTTTTTAGTTTACTGATGGCCAAATTGTAAGGTTATCAACCCCAACCGCGCGTGCCTGGTGCGTTGGAGAAAATCCATGCTGAGGACGAACGAACACGAGAGTCGGTAGCTATATCGACGACTAAACAGCACCTAAGGTAGTATCCTCACATATTATTGACTGAACCCCACAGGAGATGCTGTAGCGGATGGCGCTTTCGAAGTATCGTCATAGACTTCGCTGAAGGTGATCGTGGGAATCGGTGAACATCAGGACTAGAGCGGCCTTGCCTGATGCTGAGGAGAAGAATCTGTCCACAAGAGCTATCATTTATCATTTAAACCGTTTCATTTTGAATTAATACTCCTCTCTACTTTTATCTTTTCTCTAACATGTTGTCGTGGTTTTTTAGAGCCAATAAATACTATGTTTAAATGTGAATAGGGTTTTATTTCCAGTATCAAGCTTTATATCCAAATCTTCCGGCACTTCATCCATCAGACTCACCCACGAATACCGAGATAAAGTCAAACAATATCAGGAGATGCTACAATACCTAAGTGGAAACCTGTAAATGGTCAAATTTATATCACTTATGCATTATACTTTTTTACGTAAACTGTTGGTCTCCCAAATGAACAAAAATTAAAATACAAAATAAATAATGAAAATACATCCAGCCAGTCAAATTATCCAGTAAAAGCAATGCTTAGCAACCATTTATAGAATATTGAATTCAAAGATACTAAAAAAATCTAATTAAATTAAGAGATACTCCAATAGGTGCGATACACATAATTACCACGAGAGTACTGATTAAACTTATTCGTTATTTTACCATGAAGATATTCCGTTCTAAGGCTTGTTTTTTTTATGAACCAAATCTTCTATTACATAAAGAAGAATGTCCCGGATTGGCGGTGTTTTTAGGTTTTCTATACAAATCTACAGTTTTATTCGGAGCATGATGAAATTTTTCACACTTAACCTACAAAACAAGAAAAAAGTCAAGATGTGATTTCGAAAAACTACACCTGTCCCTCTTTCCCAGTTTTAAATTTTGGTACTTCTTGATGAAGTTTTTTCACACTTGACGTTCAAAATTGGAGGAAAATTACTGGGTAATGGTAGGGAATAGGAATAGGAGTAGAAGTAGGAGTAGGAGTAGGATTAGGGGTAAGGGTAGAGATTTAAAAACTTAACTCTAAACTAATCATAACCCCGGGCAACGCCAGTCAATACAGGACTGTCCTAGTGAGATGAGTGGCTAATGTTTTTGTTTTGTTTTTAATTTTAAGAATAAATGAATGTGGGTTAACCACAGTTTAAAAATACCCTAGGACGCCGAAACAGCTGTCACAAAAATAAAAGCTAAAATACTTTAATAATAACTTGATTAAATATGATATAAATTAGTTTTCTAAAAAAATAATAATTTTGCTTTGCTTTAATTATACCCATTCGTTAGTTTTTAATCATCGAGTCGTATTATTGCTATTCGTAATGACTGCCCGCATTCACCAATCGCGTCAAAGCCACTCACCGTATTTTTATTCCCAGGTAAGCTATAAAAGCGTTTCTATATTTCATTGAATTTCGTTTCTGAGAACAGAAATGATTACTTTTTTAGTCGCTTTAAAACGGGTGATAATAATTTATAGGAACAAAAGTCATCATTAAACCTCCCCTTAGCTGCTGGAGTGTTGCGAAATTATAAAAGGTGAAATTAATTATTCTCGAGCAAACCTCCCTTGCCATCAATAAACAGGGATGCCCAATATGGCTCTGCGTCTAAATGATTTTTTGCGGTGTAAATAATGTATTTTCTATTATAATAAAGAAGAATGTCCCGAGCGAGCTGTGTTTGTTTGTTTTGTATACAAATCTACAGTTTTGTTCTGAGCTTGATTACATTTTGCACACTTGACCTTCAAATTAAGGGGAAGGTCACTGTCATGAGATTTCGAAAAACCACCCCCATCCCCCATTCCCACGCCTTAAAGCAGACTTTTGGTACTTCTTGATGAAATTTTGCATACTTGGCGTTTAAAATAAGGGGAAAATTACTGGGTTGGGGTAGGATTAAGGTTAGGGGTAGGGGTCATAACAACGTCAAAACTTTATTTTCAATCATTCATTATCCCAGGAAAACGCCAGTTCAGTCTTATCGGTCAGTAACTAATGTGGTCAAAAGTACTGAACTACATATAAGAACACTCATCGTCGCGTTTCTATACGGGTGAGCCTGCATTGATATTATTCACAAATGAATGTCCTCCCGGAACCTGTCCCTAGTCTTTCGTTTACAATCACACCCTTCTCCAATTTATTTATATGCAGTCGGGTCACCCCTTCCTCGGTCTTTCTCTTAATATTGTTCTAATAATGAAATAGACATTTTTAATGACACAATGAATCAGTTTTGCCATTAACTCAAACTAATAATATGATGACGCCTTATATTAAGTATATTAACAGTGTACTATCAGTACAGGTGACCATGAGGAGTTACAGTCATACATCTACTTTATAATATGTTTTCAACTTCCTTTTCATTCTTATTATCATTTTTGCGAGATAATGTTTGTTGTTGTTTATTGTACTTATCGATTATTATTACTATGTAAACATTCATGTATGTAAGTTTTGGTCATATTGCCTGTTTTATGTACTTAAATAAAATATAATAAAATTAGCAAACTGATTACACGTATAATGATGACGTATGTAAGGGATGAATGCATGAAAAAATGGATGATTAATGCAAGAATGTGTGAAAAAATTACCAACACTGTGAGTCTAGATGTCTAGAAGAATCTAAAAGAAAATAAACTAGAATCACTTTCTTCACTGTATTTCTTTGAAATGATCACTTTGTTTAACCAGAGTGGTTTGTACTCTCAGTATTGCCCCGGTGAAAGACCACCGTTAAAAATTGAAAACGTTGCTCGAAATCGCTTTACCCGTGTTTGATGACCAGAGGTCTGATCCCGGATCTTTTCGGATAAGATATTGTCGTTATATTTTTAGACATTTTGCTTGACTGCGTTTCCGATTCCTTGTCAATAACGATATTTTTTAAAAGAGTTTGATTATCACAGTATTAATATAAATTATTGATGCATCTCACATACTGAATATGTGTAGATTATTATAACTTTATTTATACTTATAGCTTATTATGTTTTTTAGAATTCTAATCACTTTTATCTGACATTTCAGGCTTTTGGCACAGGTACTCCTTATAATCATCCCACTTTCGTAAATTCGATTAATTTAAATGCAATAGTATGGAACAAGCGTCTCAATAATAATCTCTTAAGTCAGTATTTAAGATAATATGGAGTTTTTCTTTTGTTAAAACATCGATATTTTTAAAGAATTCACTGAATGACAGCTGTCATTTGAAAGAACTAGAATCGCAGTTAAGCAAAAATTCTTTAATCCTATAAGAATTATGACAATTGCTTATCCTTAAAAAGAATCAGAATCTGGCCATTGATCTAAGAATAGCCAGGTACTTCCCAACCTTCCTCCTCTCCATATCCTTCCCATCACCTATACTAATTTTAGGTAGATATTTCCATATACGAGTATGTACCCAAATTTCCATTACAAGCGAAGACTGATATGCAATTTGTTACTTTAACTATCAGCAGTAGTCTCGATTATCCTTGAACCATCGCAACAGCTTGAAGTAACCAAAAAGTTATATGAATTTAAGTAAACTTTTCCAGTTTCACTACCCCTATAAACCCTAGGACGGGGAGAGAGTGCATTAAGGACCCGCCCCTAAAAACTTCCCAGTATTTCGAACGTCTGCTCTTAATTATTGTTACCCCTCTAACGGCAGTAAAACGGAGATGTCTTCCAGAACAATTCTGGCCGTGTCAATGAAGATATTATTTAAGGCTGCGAAAAATCAACCCCCTTCACAAAAGAATTTAATGGCTAAAATTTGGCGTAGGGTGAGTTTTTAATCACTCCATTTAACTACAAGGCTCGGGTGCTTTGCATAGTTGATTAAATCGTGGTGGATTTTTTAGGTGTCGAAGTAAATATTAGGAATTTATGAAGTCATTCGTATTTGAGGACGTAATTTAAGAATTCATTATCTGCGAACTAAATCGCTTGACGTTTATTTCTACTTTTCAAACATTATGTTTGGTTATAAAAAATCTCGATACTTAAACAAAATTACTTTTTTTAATTGCGAGTGGCGCTTAAACGATGCAAATAAACAGAAAACAATTAAAAATGACACAACTTGATTATTTTTCATAATAAATCACTTTGTTATGAGGTGACGTTAAAAAAATTGGTCATTCAGTCTGATATTTAATATTTATAGATAAAAATGAAGACGGAGCGATCGTTTAAAGGGGTTTATATTTCAACACCAAGATGGCTCATAGGATGATCAATGTATGTTTAAAAGGCACAATGGTCCAGAGTTTTTTTTTTACTTTAATCAAGCGAAATTCAGAAATTAGTGGTACTCTCCGAAAAGAGATGATTCTTCATCATTTTCCAAGATAATTTAATGCTCAAACTTTTTTTAAATTATTTAACGCTTTGCAAGGGAGATAAATAGATGAAAAGCAATTTTTTGTATCTCGGATATTGCACGTATCGAAATACCCTATTATTTATTTTATTTTATTTTAGTACATGAAGCAGGCAAAATGCCCGAAACTTCCATACATGAGTTTTTACATAGCAATAATAATCAATGAGTACAATAAACAACAACAAAAATTATCTCACAAAAATGATAATAAGAATTAAAAAGAAGGGAAATTTCGAACACATATTATAAATTAGGTGTATAAATTAACTCTTTATTTTCACCTGTGCTAATGGTATACTGTTTTGGTACTTAAAATGGAAAATCGTTTTTTTAAATTGATTAATTTTACTATTAAAAATGTCTATTTCATTATTAGGTCAGTGTTTAGTATTGAAATTTCAATATCCACTGTAAACGAGAGGAATATTCCGTATTTATGTGATAGGTTATAATATTAAAAAAAAAAGTATTTTATCCTCCTTGTTGATTTTCTTGTTGGTGTATTAACGTTGATTTGTCATAAAATGTTTGGTGTATCAATTGATGAATGCATAATTTTATACAAGAGGATTGTATCAGAAAGTTTACACCCGACTGACAGAGATTGTAGTTAATAGTGCTAAATTCGATCATGATAAGTTCCAAATTGATCAGATAAACCTTCACGATATTCAATCACATCTGTTAATTTTCTTTATATGGAATTGAATCTCTAATTATGAATCTCCTAATGAGGAGACCAAATAGTGGATGCGTATACCAAAATACTTCGCTCTTATATAATGTTGTTGTTAATTCTACACTTTTAAAACATGTTCGTAGAGTTAATTCTAATATTTGTGATGCACTTTTAGAAATAGTATCTACATATTTATTGAAATTAAGAGACGAGCCAAATGTCATGGCCATGTCTTTGGTTGAAGTTGTGTTCGATAAAGCGACGTTATTTATGTGATACGTATTTGAAAATTTATTTCTGTTCTTTATGAAGGAATTGCAGTGCATCTGTTTTCATTAAAATATAAATCATTAAGTGCACACCATTCATGAAGTGAAGAAAAGTCTTTTTGCAAATAGATGCAATCTTCAATTGATTTTTTTATTTAGCTTGAGGTCATCGGCAAATAGGAGATATTTTAAACATTTAATTTCTAGTACTGTGTCGTTAATAAAGATTGTAAGCAGCAACGGTCCAAAATGAGAGCCCTGTGGAATTCCCGATATTACAGTAAAAAGATCTACGAAGTACCCCCCTATAACTACGTTTAGTTTCCTTTTGGTTAAGTAACTCTCAAAGTATTTTAGAGTATGTTATTTATGCCAAAACTTTCCAGCTTCTTAATTAGTAGCGATTGATTTAACTAGTCGAGTGCTTTGCAAATATCCATATAGATGGCATCCACTTGTATTCGGTTTATATTATAGCCATGTGAAAGAGTATCCGAACTTCTTTTTGGACGGTGTTTATTTTTTTTTATTCCAAATTCGTTATATACTCCAACTTATGTATATTCTTATTAATAGTTGAGACACTCTACAACTAAATAATATGGTGTTCTATTCTAAGAAAAAACTCAAATCAAATTGAAACATGGCTACAAGTAAGTATATTTATACTCGTATATCCCTGTTCACTGATAGATTTGAATAATCACAAATGTTCTACTTTCCTCGGTGTTTTTTTCATCCCCTTCCAATTAATTAATATTGCTTTTCAAGAATCCCTAATATTTTGAGTACCATAGCAATGGAGCATTTGGGACTGGCGTAGACTACATAAAAAAAATGAGGAAAGGAAACATTCATAAAAACTCTTGCCAAATTCAATCATTTCAGAAAACGACAATCTTATATTTAGTAACCCAAGCGAAAGCTTCGATTTCGCACTCTTTAGCCTCATGTGTCGGCAGCTTTGATCTCGGCTATATCCCTTTTTGGATTCGTTCAGCCTGGGGGCTGCCAAACGAACGCAAGTAATGAGGAGCTAAAAATACTCACGAAAAGTTTAACATTTTTATCTCAGTCGGCAAGATTACGAGAAGCGTGAACGGAAAAACGTATTTAAGGCCTGACTAAAAAAAGGGGAGGTGTTCTGGAAATTACTTGTTTTTGTGTGACATATTAAAGTCGTGAATATATTCGTCGTGGCAACCTGTGTGAAAGAGCAGTAAAACTTTCGCTTCGAACTTAGAGGTCGTAGGCTCTAAATTCGGCTTGTGCAATTCAAAATCACGTTTAAAATTATTATTATTTTTATTTTGTTTACTTCTTCAATAATTACATTTTTAGGATAATTTTTTAAAACATACATGTTTTAATTAAACTTCTTGTTGCATGGTTTCATAGTACCGATTATAATTTCAAATGCTACTCTTCAATTAGAAGCATTTGCTTGTGGATAGAAGAGGAGTGTACATTCATTATTAATGGTCAAGGAATTGAATATATATCTGTTTATTTATTTATTTATACCCATTACAGACTTTTACATGGACATTTACAAATAACGTTGAAAAGGTAAATATTATAGATAATAAATGATATAAAAAAGAAATAACATGATTTGACGCTTTTATCCAGAGTAAAATAGTTTCAAATAGCATAGCTCTAATAGATGAAAAAAAAGTACTATTGCATGCTTATATCGTAATATTGATGTGCCAAATATGTCGACAACATCGAAGTATTTGTTCCCCATATGTTGAATCCGTCGCATAGGGGAATAATATTGTGACGCTAAAGTTAAATTGTTACAATGAAATAGTAGGCACTCTCTTGTCCTACCAGGTACATGAAAAGCAATCAAATATAGCGGTTGATAATACCACGACAATAGCCAGCCTATAATACTACGACAATAGCCATAATGAAACAAGAAGGATTTACCGCGAAGCCATCGAAATTCATAAACATAAAAACAATATGAATACTAGAAATGACTCATTTAGAATTCCCGACACTTGGAAAGTCATAATTAATCAAAATTACCCAATAAAATCACTTCACAATTATTAGAACTACTATTAGAAATACTTCCTTGAAAAAACCAATCAGGTTACTACGCGCAAACAGCCTATTAAAGCCCCCACCCCTTTATCGACACGCGTGCTTCGTCCTAGTCTATTAAAATGATTTGCAATCACTTATGTTTTGACTTTTGGATTGAACGGACACGCGCAAGCGATCAGTTCAAAACAAAACTTAAGACAAAAGGCCTCTGAAGATGGACAATATGATTTGTCCGAAACGTCAGAAGTTAAAAAGTCCTTCTAAGGACTACATTACGCGGGTAAACCGAGAAAATTATTCTACATATATATATGTATATATAGTAAATGTGGTATAAAGAGACATTTATATTATATATCATAAATATGATAATGTGTTTAGACCAAAAAAACAAATATATATATCCACTTTTGTTTTCCAAGCCATAGACGTCACCATAATAAAAGAATTTCTTGCCAAATCTGTATTACTGCACCTATTTCAACATAAACTTCATATTACAATTCAACCTCAAAACATAAAAAAACAGATTCTCAACAAATAAAACACTGAATATCCCAATAACACATACCTCACAAGGGAAATACTTTTTTTACTATGGAATCATACTCTATAATTTCATGGCCACAACTCTGAAATAACTACTAACTGTAAATACAATATCTATATATCACATATTAAATTCATGCTACAGCCTGGATCAAAAATTAAGTTATTCACTTCATTCAAAACATTATAAAACCTAACCAAACATAACTCAATTCATAACATAGTGTATTTACTAAAAAGTCCTTTCCATCTCTTTTCACGTAATATAATTTACTCTTACTCGATGGCATTTATCTTTTTCATCTATCTAATATACATATTAACAATGAAATAACCAATGCACACCAATACTGAAGTCGTAAGTAAAAACACAGTATCTTCATTGAGAGTCTCAAGGAAGATAGTGTGTTTTTACTTACCACGGCAGCATACTTGTACCACAATTATACAGTTATATTTTGCATTTTACACAGGTTTCCTAGTGAGATATTTACAAAACATATAATTTTAAATTCAGAGTATCACCTTAGACTCCACATTACCTACACCACACTCCGCAAAGTCACAACGGCGATCTATCGACCCTCCATAACATCTGATACATAGTCACCTCATACTACCACCAGTCTATTAAATTTCTTCTTTATACTCGTATATACACACTTTTTTCTTGTTATTTTATTAATACAAAATAACACACATACATTTCAATTAGATTTGATCTGAACATCAAAACTTTCATCAGAAATAAGACAAGCTTTTTATACCAATAATAACTTAGGCAAACTTTCAATTAATTGTAAAAACAAATAGGAGACATTAAACCATTCTGGCATCTATAAACTTACCTGCAACAATTGCCCGGCAATTTATATAGGTAAAACTGCGAGAAACGTAAACATTGGGGTAATAACACATTAGATGTTTAACAAGTATGGGTTTTAAGAATTCGCCGAATGCTTAATTAATACTAACCATAGCTAATAGGTTTACGTCTTAATAACTTTAGCATTAGAAACATCAAAATCTTTTTTTTTTAAATTGCCAAATTTTAAATAAACATTTAGATTTAACCCAAAGTCCGATTTATAGTGTGTTCTCTTTCTTCCTCCCCTTCCACAACCCCTCTACCGACCACTCTACCACTCCCTTTCTGATACTCTCTCCTGTGCTACTCTGATATACTATTTCTTTCCCCCACTTTCACTCTCATCATTATGATATATCTCCTGTATGTTAATTAATATATATATATATGTTATTTTCTAATTATATTAGGTTAGGTTATTTTGTGCAGATTTTCTTGCTCTTTTGATATTTGTATTTAACATTTGATTATTTATAACCCTAGTTTATTCTAAATTATTAAATAGTATTCTAAATTGTGCATGTAAGTGAATCTACTGTTCATGAATACTTTCTAATTACATTAGGTTAGGTTAGTTAGTATAAAGCGTACTTGAGGTGAACCTTCACAAAACTGCGCTATAGAAATTAACTCTTATTATTATTATTAGTTTATATGTGTACGTTCTTTATGAAGGTGGAATTAAACCGAAACCGGTTAAAAATGCGTAAATATAAATATAACAAATTGGCTTAAAGCAAAACATTTTTTTTTAATTTAAATTATAATTTAAAGCCACAAAGTGATTGCTTTCTTCGATAAATAAATATATTTTTTTACGCCCGTAGGGCTTTTATATTAACAATTAAATAAGTGTATTTAAATTGAGGAAAAGAAAAAAAAATGGTGAGAAAAATATTTCTCAATTATTTTTTTCGTGTTTGCCATTGGACAATCCTAGAGTAAAAGGGTACCTACATCTTTGCTTACCGTCTGCGCCATGATGATTGGATAGAACGACCTAAGATAGATCTACCTTTGGTTGAGTAATTATGTTGATGTCTATAGCGTACCTAGAACCCCCCTTTAAGGTGACCTTTTCGGGGGACTTGAAATTTTGCCAAATTACTAAGTAACTAAGCCTGGCTACCCTCGTCTGGTTGGGACGCGTCGGGATCATTTTTCACCATTTAAATGGATTTCTTTCCTAGGCAAAGACGGGGACGATGGACGAGATAGTAATAAATTTTCTAGCGCTGATGTAGGTACTTACTTCCTTAGAATGCAAACATGGTGGTTATTTCCCGACCATCTTTTTACAAAAGCTCTTTGATGGTTTTATCGTGTAGGCCGGATGAACGGAGAAAGGAGTGTCAGAATAAAATGTATATAAGACACGTAAGTGGAGGGAAGGTAATGTCCCTAGAAGACATGGCATAATTAAACGAGTCGCAAGTATGCTTAACCCCTAGGGTTTCTGAAATTTGTTCACATAACGGTTTTAATGACCTGTCACATTAAAAATTTAAACGCGAAATATTGTCGCGTGTCATTCAACCTCAAATAAATTCGTTCATTGTTTTTGTATTTAATTCGTGCAGTTTGAAAATGGCCTTAGGCGCCGAAACAGCTGTCACAATAATAACACCTAAAAATACTTGCAGAACTTCATAATAACATTATTAAATTTGATTTACATTAAATTTTAAAAAAATCAAATAAATTCGCTGTTTTTAAACGCATCCCACATGAAATGCTGTTTTAGAAAGCAGATGAATGACTATTTTAGAAGTTAATATTCTAAATTGACAAATACCATTAAAACTATTTAAATTTTGTTTATTTTTTGTTTTTCCTTGTTGTTATGTAACAAATTAGCTACAATTTAAAAACAAGGAGAATCTAGTCGTTGTAAAATACATCTAACCGCTCGTGGTTGGTCTCGTGCTCCGGCACCAGCGGCGCCACTTCCCCCGCCAGCCGCGAGCCTGCTCGCGAGGCGGTTGGCCATTCAGAAGTTGGCCATGCCAGAAGCAAAAGGTGCGTGCTTACGCACGTGGCCGCCCGGCATGGTTTTCTGGCGTCATCTTGCCTTCCATGATTTTAGTACATTGTAAACTCATTGTCTTTGCGTAAACCTAAACAGTAAAGTCAGTGACCAGTGCATTAACTCCCTGCGAGTCACGAGATACTCGGCGGTCTACGGCCGGCGTCACCTTCTGCGATGGAGCCGCGGACGGACCGCCACAGTTCGATCTATGTAAGATAAGAAGAAGAAGATAAGAAGCTGTAAACAATTTCTTCTTTGTATGTGCTGCAAAACCCCTATGTTTAAAGTCCTATGCTAAAATGTCCGATTAAAGACTCACCAGAGAGAGATTTTAACCTTAGATAGAAAATGTATTTCCAATTGATATTACAACCTCATATACACAACCTGTAAATGCCTTCCCATAAAATAAACCTTGGGTATAAGATGCACATCTCTTTCATTTGGGTGGTTAAGTACCTTTTATCTTCTGATGCCGGTTTGAGGCTAACGCCAACTCGCGCCTGCAGAAGAGAGTCACCTGCCTTATCCACTGAGCTAACCAGGTAAGCCCGTCAGGTCCCCATTATTACTCTGACGCTGCATCGTAGGAGTTGTATCCAATCTTGACTTATCACACCATCGCCATGCATTACACTGACAACCGACTTGGGGCTCGTCATTTCTAACACTGGTGGCCAACGTGTCCTTCTTCCCCACTCCGAACACTGTCGCTCCAACATGTTTTATCTGCCCTTCAAACACTGGCGCCAAACAAACGTCGGCTCAGCAGGTACTGTCCCTTTGTCAGGATGTGTATCTTCATGCAAGGATCATATTTTGTCATATGTTTTTTCCTCTTGAAACTCTAATACAGCCCAGTGTACATTGGACCCAGCAAACACCTTTTTAGCGCAAAAAAAAACAAACGTTTTTTCATTCATAACGGATAAAATCGGTTGCTGCAAACGATTCCGCCGAAACTGTTCTTGCAGACATTTTTTTTTTCGCGGACACTACCTCGCGGACATTCGGTTGCAAGGCGGAATATTCCAGAGAATATCTGGCACTTCCACCCGGAAGCACGTTGAAAGTAGAACTGAGTCGCCATCGACTGAGAAACCCTTGCATCGGCCAGCTCAGTGGTCGGCAAAGTACGGCTCCCGAGCCACATGTGGCTCTTTGGCCCCTTAAGTGCGGCTCTGGTACAAAAATCCATGAGCAGGTGCAACAGTCTTGTCTGCAGTGGTCGGAGCTCATCGTGTTTGTAAATCGCGGGCGCCTTTCAAAGGTACATTCCTAAAAGTTGTCTTATTCTTAATTCAGCTGCACATCCAATAGGTATTTTTACCATCAATTTAAAAACTACAGTAATTTTATATTAGTGGCTTATGAAAAAATATAATTTGGAATATTTTTATAGGTGCCCTATTTGACATGTCAAAACGAAGAAAATAAAAACGGAAGATGAAAACCGTGAATTTAGAGTTGAGTGGACCGGGACTTTCGCATTTATTCGAAACTTAAATGACCATCCGACATGTCCTATTTGTAAGGAACAATTCGCGCATAACAAGAAGTCAAATTTGGAGAGACACTTCACAGTTAAACATGGGTCATTTAACACTAAATATCCTGTCGGTTGCAAGGAAGAAAGCAGTTGAGGAACTTCTGAAGAGTCAAGAGACATCATCCTCTGTATTTAATAACTGGATGCAATCTTTCAACAACATTAATATGGCAAGTTTTGTTGTTAGTTAAGAGATTTCTAAGAGATGGAAATCGTATACAGACGGTGAATACATAAAAAGTTGTTTTATAAATACAAATTTCTGGATTTTAAGAATAATGCAGATATTCTAAAAAAATTAAAGATTTACCATTGTTTACCAAAACAGTGAAAGATAGAACAATCAAAATGTCTTCGAATATAACCTTATTTGCAAATCTCAACATTTTTCATTTGGTCATACATCGGGGTATCTGCACTCCACCGTGGACTACTAGCTTCGCTTCTTTGAACATTTTTTTGTTAGACCAACCAATGTTTTGAGCATTTCTAAGGACATCGAAGCAAAGCTGTTTCTGAATTGCTACATTCTTCCCAGTCATCATAATATGATAACCTAAATTTAATAAACTACTAAATGACAAAAATTTTAAATAAAAAAAAAATCGTTAAATGTTCCTTGTGCCACAAAAATATTTGTATGTACCCTGTTTGTTTCCCCATAAGTTCCTTTATTAACATGTAGAATATGATATACTCGTATATGTATGTATATTACCCTCAAACTGATCAGAAGCATACAAATGCAGCTGTGATGTATCACATACATACTCGCCCCACTGCTGTTCAATATCAGGTTATGCTCTGATTTTTTATATAGTAACATTTTGTACATAATTTAGTCTGAAATGTAAATATGTTAGTTTTAAGCCTCTATCACTAGTTTTAAGTCACTAGCTACAGGCCTTAGTTGTAAGTTGCTATCTATATAAGTCTTAGATGTAAGTCACTAATTATAAGTCTGAATTAGGTATTTTCTAGTTATAAATCTTAGCCGTAAGCCATTAGTAATTAATCTAATATGTAAATTATTATATATAAGTGTAAGTGATAAGTTATAGGTTAGATAAATTATGTTGTAAAGCGCCTTTGAGGTGATTTTCTCACGAAAACGGCGCTATAAAAATAATCCAGTTATTATTATTATTATTATTCCGTTAGACATTATTCGTATTTAGTAATAAAATTAGTAATGTACCAATTGGTTAATGAGTGAATTGGCTACCCATAGTGCTTTTTAGTGACTTGTCGCAAGGCACTTCGAATCTTTTTTTTTTTGTGAATTTAATATTATTTTTGTGTAAAAACCATAATTTTTTGTGTAAAAAATGTAAATGTTGTCAAGTTAATGCATCAGATGCGTTGCCACAGTACCCAGAACCTCGTTCCGTTACGTAAGCACATTTGTATTGGCAATCTTAGTAAAGCTCACCAATCGATCTAAGATATAAATTATCCCCCGGCTAGCTCTTCTCAGGGTAGAGGGATGTATACGAGAAAGTAATGCACCCGTCTTTTAGTCGTGTTGTCAGTTCGTTGATGGGCGATTCTCGAAATTACCGCTTAGTTATCATTAATAAAAACAAATACATATAAATAGATAGATAGATAGATAAATGGATACATATAAACAGGAATAGGGAATTCAAAATAAAAACAACTCTCTTTTGCTATATATCTGGTAGGCAGGCGTATATTTATAGCGGAATTTAAAGGCTCTAGGAAAAGCTTTAACCTTTGTGTGGACGACAGCAGGTTATTAAAGGATAGAATGAATTTGAATGATTTTAAAATGGTTTCAGTTTTATCGAGAGGCAAAAGGCAAATGAATAACTAAGTAAATTGGAACGGAACCTTGTTGTTGGAAGCAGTGCGAAGGCGGCGGACAGGTCGGCTCTCCAGGCAAGACTGAATCCTCCACTCTCCCTGTGGTCGCTTCCCCCCTCCCTCCCTTTACCAAAGGGAGCGGAGAAATACTTATCATAGACAACTAATGTTTATTTATGGTTAATTCCGGATCGCGGTTTGTCAACCGTAGTTGTTAGGGAGTCGCTTCATAACACTTCCCCGTCAACGCAAATAAAAACCCTCCCCTCGTAATCTAGGTTTTTAGGATATTAACCCCCTTAAAGTGAAACCCCGATTAACTATAGACAAAAGAAAAGTCGTCCACATAGAGATTCAGCATTAAAAACCTAGGCCACAAAGGTACATGTTTTACATAGTGAAATACAGTGTTCATTATTATAAAATAGGTCGGAGTGATCGGGCATCCTTGGCGCCTCGAACGTCTATGTCTGCATCTCTCCATGCAAAGATTGAAGCCGTTTTTCCCATCCTGGAGATTGGAGCTAGGATCACAACCCTCAGCCAGGATGAAAAGACTCAAGATGAAGCAACAACATGAAAGAAAAATAATATAAATATTAGAAATATACAATTAATGGGCATTCGTGGGATTGAGAAGCGAAACGATACTAAGATGAATTAACTTTACCTACTTATGCAGGCCAATGAAAAAGAATAATAAATTTTATATAGAGAGAGGTGGTTTCACAGAGGGCGAGCGAAATTATTTGAAGTATCACTATTTGCAAAAGAGAATTAGTTTTATAGAATTATATATATATATATATGTTATAGGGATGGAATTGAAAGGCACTCAAGGGTAATTATCTCGTCGTGATTCTGTAATTGACCACGACACCCTGGCGTCTTTAGATATGCATATGATATATATATATATATATATATGTTTACGTTATAAGATTGTAATGTACGAATATCTTATGAAAGACACATGAGGTAATTATCTTGTGTGATTTCTGTAACTGATACAACACCCTGGCGTCTTTTAGATATGCATATATATATATATATATGTTTATGTTATAAGATTGTAATGTACGAATATCTTATGAAAGACACGCAAGGGTAATTATCTCGTCGTGATTCTGTAACTGACCACAACACCCTGGCGTCTTTAGATATGCATATGATATATATATATATGTTTATGTTATAGGGATGGAATTAAAAGGCACTCAAGGGTAATTATCTCGTCGTGATTCTGTAACTGACCACAACACCCTGGCGTCTTTAGATATCGGTTGCATGAATACATATTATATGGTCAACTGACTAGTGTCAGAACATGTACTTAATCATCGAGCCGGACATCAATTATCAAGACATACTTCCGACCCTACATCAGAAACCCGATAGGGTTAATAAGAATTCAACGATATAGTTGACGACGAATATTCGTGGAAAGACATCAAGGAAAATGGATTCATCGTGAACCTGTCCGGTCCTAGAGATATCCTGGATCATCGAGCCGACATCAATTCCAGCTTTTTACCTCTTCCACCAGCCCAGAATCCCGATAGAATCCTTCCCCGGCCGTTGGCACTGTCTTTAGCTATATTAGAGAGGAAATATTCATTTTTATTTTATTTTATCATTATTATTAAGGTAATATGTGCGTATTTATTTATCCCACGTTGGGTTATCGTAAAGTAAAAAAATAATTAACGGTTAATTATTCGTCATAACCGATCATTGTCACTCCTTCAGAATGATGTTATTGGGCGCCATCTTGTATTTTATATTCCGGTCTACAAGAAAACCTTATTAGTTGTTGTAGCTATAAATTCATTAAAAAAGATATCGGAGATTGAAAAAATGTTAAT
>JAHDVE020000975.1:0-26545 GCA_022606495.2 Halesus radiatus
ATGAATACCGCACAAGAGTCCCAACTGCTCCCAACCGTCTGGAGCCAGTGAGACTGGCATTACCAATTGGGGAATATTTTGAGGCTCAAGGTATTGGGGAGGGGAAAGAGAAGGGGAAGAGTAAGGTGGGGAAATACCTGGCTATTCAGATCTGGTCACCAAGCACGGCTAAAAGCCATTTCAAGCAACGTTTCAATTCTGAATGGTGGTCTTTCACCAGGGCGATACTGAGAGTATCTTCCACTCTGATAATAATACAAGTATGAGAAAGATTTTAAAAGATCCTAACTAACTAACCATCACGCCGTTTCTCCGCAGGGGTAGGCAGAGAGGACGGACCATTAAACAACTTTATCAGGGTTGGTATCAGCACTCCTTTCTGGACTGCTAGTTTCGCTGTTTTGGACAACTTTTTGTTTGCGCCAACCTCGTTCAGTCCTCCGCGGGACTCCTCCTTAATGGAGTTAATGATTCAATGTGAGAATATAATTTATTTTCACTGCCACCAGCAAAACAAATAGCATTTACAATTATTAGATTCATCACATTATGGCGCCGTGCTGATTGGCGTGTGGTACTTTATCAAAAATCAACTCATCAATTAAACGCGCGTATAAATAAACAGCGGTCGTTTGTCACTTTGAAGCATCGCGATGACAGTTGGTTTTTGCGAGGAAACACGTTCCTATATTAAAATCATACGCAAAACGTGTAATATTATTAATATTTTCGCTTACGAAAATGCGCTAAGCTCGTCATAAAGCTTTTAGCATTCCCTTCGTTTACTGAAATATGTAATAATGAATGATCAATCTGAGGCACCGATCAGCCAAGCATTTTGTTGAGCAACGCTCTGTTTGCCTGTTTCCAAGCATCTTTTATCGTTGAACTTACTAAATTGTCTATGAAGATGCCCGCCCGCTTTCATATATAATAAAATGACATCAAATGCCTCAAAAGTACGTTTCGTTTCGTACATTTGACGTTTCTCCTCCGTGAAAAACAAGATAAAACGTAGCATATAATAAGTAAAATAATTCAGGTTCTCTTCAGTTTTAGTTCAAACGTACAACAATCATGTTTTTGACATTTAAAAACGGAGATAGATCTTTGTCATTCAATATTTGGATCGCGTAAAATAGATCGCAAACCAATAATGACATTTGACATTTCGGTGACATTTTTCACCCTGTTGACACTCTTTATAACTAGTCCTCCGTTGAGCGGAATTTAATTCACAAAAATCGACACCCTAAATTGATCAAGAATTTCGTTGGGGAGAGCGTAGTTATGCATTTGAGCAGTGAGGCAAAATTTCAGGCTCAAGGTAGGGTTGGGAAGAACGGCCGTTAGACGAACATTTTAAATATTATAATATAACAATTTAATACAAGCTAAGGGTGTGTAAATAATAAAATATAAAGTAACTACAAATTGTGTACATGGTTTTCACTGGATACTAATGGCGTCGAATAACAGGGAGAAAACCGCAATTAAATCAGTTATGGATAGAATTTTGTTTCTACGTACGTGAAGCTATATTTTACATTAGACCCGCTTGATCTCCTTGTTAACCTGATATCAATCAATATTAATTATTTGATTAAAAAACATTTGTAATCATCTCCCACTTGTTTATTTCGGACCGGACTGGTTTCACCCTATTACGGGCATCTTCCGACACGTACAATTAAAACTAAATCTATGTTATATACACGTATATAGCGTCTATCTCAGGAGTGAGTTCCATTGCTCTTTCTAGAAATTTGTTTTATTGCTGACGGAACGGCTTTACAATAGTCATTTAAAAAAAATTAATAATGACGTTTAAACTCAAATAACAGTATATTTCGTTTTTTTATCTAAAGTCAGTTTTCATATTTAAAATAATCTTCAAAGTTTCGATTCTTCAAAGCCCGCCAAAACGCTCCAAATCTATGGCCGGTCGATTTTGATCAGTTTTGAGGTTAGAATGTCAAATGTCAAAACAAGGATGAGCTTTACCGTACATCATCTTATATTCTATTCATGGTAAACCATAACTAAACGTAAGAAATAAAATTATTTACCTTTTTAGAAACTTTAAATCAAAGAATAATAATACTATTGAGCATTAACATTATCATACTATCCGTATTGATAATTGGTTTGATCGTGAATACTCTAATTTCAATAGTTGTTTTTTTATTGAACGACAATTATAGAACTTAAAGTCATCCGAATTAAGTTAAAATTTGGCCAAAACTAAAAAAATACACATTTAAAATACGAAACAAAATCGAAAAATAAAATTTTCATACTAATCCAAATACGAAATGCTCACGTGACGTCAGATGTTCCAAATGCGATGGTACAAACGTAACACGGTATTTTGAAGAGCTGATTTTTTATTCACTTTTAAATAGAGCTTTATAAATTCTACTTATAATTATATATAATGAAAGTTATGTATTCAGAATAGGCGTTTGTTGATCTATATGAATATATATTTTTCACTGGAATTCCTTATTATACAGGTACTAAAGTACTCACTTTCGGTTGGTACCTTCTGGGAGACGGATTACATTTAGCTTGTTTACTGAATCCATGGATTTAAGAAAATGCATTGAAAGATCATATTAAAATGGATTAATATTAATCATCCCATTTCCTGTGGAGGCAGGCAGAGAACACATATCCATCATGCCACATTTTGACATTTGAAGATATTCCCACGCGCTCATTTTTCTGTTATTCCAATTAGACTTCTTTGCCCGGGTTGTTTCGATCAGGTCATGTTTCTACAAGCTTTTACTTAAGTGATGCTTCCATCCGTAGAAGTGCGTTACGGGCGTTTCTCTGCCCGAAGTGTGGTGTCATTTTTTCCCTTCATCATCTTTGAACGTATTTACCGAAAATTTCACTTCGCTGGTTGCTAACTCCAGAAATACCACGAATAATTTATTTGTGAATTTTATAGCAGTAATTAGGAAAATATATAAGGTTTCAAAAGACATTACTCCTTAAACTAACTGAAGAGGAGCTCTGCCTGTTTCATACATAACTTAATTTTGGATTTTAGGACAAAATACTCACCCAAACTGAATGGTATTTTTTAAAAATTAAAGATATAGTAAATATCTAGTACGGATGATAAGTATTTTATTTATTTTTGTTTTAAATTATGAAATACAGGCCATTAAAGAAATTGATTTTTCGCGATTTTAGAGGCACCTTTAACAATTATTTTGGGGATTGGATTAAATAAAGTTGTACCCATATGCAAAAACCCACGCAAATTAATTGAAAAACTCCTTTGTCATCACCACTTTATTAATTTACTCATCAGGAATATATAGAATACTAAAAAAATAATAATGTCAAGTATAGACAAATGATAAACATAGAACACAATGTGTACCCGGCCTTGCTCGGGATAATTTTTATTTGGAACAAAGCTGTGAATTATTACTACGTCTTTTGGGTGCCATAATTGATTTGACAGCGAAAGTAATGCATTGTGACGACTATTACTATCTCTAAACAAGGAAACATTCATTGGAAAATTTTATTTCATTCCAAATATTTATTTTTTCAAAATTCTTCTTTTGAATTTGTAATCTGTGGCTAACTAGAGTAGCATATCTATTAGCTAACCTCAATACAACATGGCGGGTTCAATGTTTTTCATACTAATTTTAAAACGTTATATCAACAGTTTTACATATTGGATTTCATTCAAATTACTCTCTTTTTTTTACATGAATACCGCACAAGAGTCTCAACTGCTCCCAACCGTATGGAGCCAGTGAGACTAAGGCATCCCCAATTGGGGAATGTTGTGAGGCTGAAGGTTTTGGGGAGGGGAAGAGGAAGGTGGGGAAATACCTGACTACAGATCTGGTGACCAAACATGGCTAAAAGCCATTTCAAGCAACGTTTCAATTCTGAATGGTGGTCTTTCACCGGGGCGATACTGAGAGTATCTTCCACTCTGGAACGTGCGCAAATATACTATATATTATTTTTATATTAACTAATTGTGAAACAGCGCAAATTAATTAAATAAAATTTACTTGCGCACGCCGGGATCTGAACCCGCGACCTTCGGATTCGTAGTCGAGATCTTTACCCCTCGACCATAGAGGCCTCTAAACCTTCCCAGTACGAATAAGAACAAAATGTGCTATTTTCAGAGAAACCGTTCTAGTGGTTTTTCGAGAAAATCGAGGACAGGCAGACAGACAGACAAATATTCATTTTTATATATGGAGATTACACTTCTATTTATTATCTGTTCAGCGGATCCGGGTGTCTGTGAGACTGGTCCGAAGCCTGGCATGACGCAGATTCCTCTCTACGTATTTTCTTTGTGTATTTCTACATCATCCATGGTTAACCGTTTACTTGTGACGTCAGATATTTTCCCACGGTACAGAAGTAAGGATCGAGCGGTGCTAACTGCAGAACGGCGTGTCTACGTCAGCCCCGTGTACAGACATTATATTATTCGAGTTGTTTTGTGCAATGTAAGTTTGTGTTTTCTTCAACCATAGAACGGGTTCAGCACAAATATCTTATGAACAAACATTTTAAGCAGTAGAATTTGGCAGCCACCTCTGGTTGGGAGCCCCAAAATATCTGCAAAAAAACCCTTGACTGCGGAAACGGGCGGTCCGTTTGATAGATTCGCCTGTCTTAACAAACGGATTGCAATCTTTGGAGCACAGACGTCAGGTGGGAATGCTGTCCTTGTTCTACCGGTATTTTAATGGAAGGTGCTTCGAAGAACTAGCGCCATTGATCCCTTCGGCACCGGTGCATAGTCGGGGAACATGAAAAACGCGCGCCCAACATTTGCACACGGTTGAAACGGGTCGCTTGTGTTCAACTGCTCGGCTGTGGAATGATCTACCGGCCTCTGTGTTTCCTCCATCCTATAACATGGGTCTCTTCAAGACCCATGTTCACTCCTTCCTGTCCTCTAAAAGACCCTCCACACAGCATCCCCAAAGATGGTATAAGCCTTGAGGTAAATTATTTCCCTCGAGGGAAATAATTTACTTTTTCTTTACTAATTTGTTTGGTGACCATATCTGAATATCCAGGCACTTCCTCACCTTCCTCATCCAAACTCCTTTCCGTCCCCACCACCTTCAGCCTCACAACATACCCAATAATTGGGAATGCCATAGTCTCACTGGCATCACTGATTGGGGAGCAGTTGGGACTCTTGCGCGGTACTCGCAACGAAAATAAAACAGCGCATGAATATTATCTGTTTTGTTTGAGTTTGGCCTTTTAGTTTTGACCATTTCAAAGTAACGAGTTGATAGGAAGACGGCCACGGCGGATCGATTATCCGTTCAGAATGACGAGAAACGCGGATAATCGAGAATGCCGGTTTTGCCACGCTTTTCCGGAATTACCGATTGCTATGAATATAATATAATAAAAATTATAAAGTTACATTTTTATACAGCGAGATTTAGACCGGATTGTTTCATTCACGTTTGTGTATTTTGTGCAATGCATTCTAAAATTGAATACTAAGATTGGGGTGTTTCACCCTCCGTCACACAATCATCACCATTTTTTTTTCAAAATTAAACGGCGAATCTCGGCCCGTTTAAGCGTTTAATCAAATCGCGTCAAACATAATGGTCATGGTGGAATAGTATTGGGGTGTTTTAACTCCTGTCACATTTGATTCATGAATCAGATTTTTTTTTCAAATATTAGAACACTGATTCTCGACCCGTTTAAGCGTTTGATGAAAATTTCTACAAGCACAATGGTAACGAATAACCTGACAAAATTTTATTTCGTCCCACTACCATCATTACAGTGGGAAAAACGTTGCCTGTGCAGTGATGGAGGACTTGCATAGCAAAGGATTGATCCCGCGACGTCGCATCGGGAACCCGACGCTATAGACCACTCAGCCACTAATCGGTGTAAACATTTAACTTGTTGAACGCCATCGCGCATTTTTAATTCCGTTGAACTCCAACGCTGCACTATTCACGTTTCAAGGGATTTTGAGCCTTAAAGTGTGTTCGTGCAGTAATCAAATAAATATTATTCGATTGGCAAATGAATAATACTGCGTTTAAAATATTCTCGCTTGTCACACGCGCGCCAACTTCAGAGTTCGCCAATTTTATTTTTTTCCAAATATTTATTTTTTTCAAAAATATAACTAAATAATAAAGTTCTTATGTAGGTTCCTACTTGTGTTTTTCATTTTGAAAATATTCTACCCAAACAAACTGTATTTTTTTTTAAATATGTAATCCGTGGCTAACCAGAGTCGTATATCTAGCATACGTAAATTGCTTAGCTAGGCTAGCCGGTTAGTGCTTACCTAAATTCACTTACAGAATAAGTTTTAAAAAATCGCTCATCGGTGCGCAAATGCGTCCACAGCCCGCAACACTGCAAATGACTAAATGTGTAAAAAAAAGGTTAATATCTATTAACAACTTCTCACGCTTTTTAAGGTCATTTTATAAATATTTTCCAGTACTAAAAACTATGAATATTTCAATAAATACCAACTCTTCTTGTGCCACCAATCTTCTTATAAATGTAACATCAATAGAAAAGGAGGATAAAATAGCAACTGTAAAACTTTCATCTCTACACTTAAATTTTCTAATAAAACTGTGTTCATGTGAAGCGACCTGCCAGCTGCAGGTAAGTATGTTTTTCTGTATCTGTTTGTACATAATTAGATAGAGGATAAGAAGTAATATTTGTACAGCGCTCTTGAGGTGATTTTTAGCAAAAACGGCGCTATACAAATCATCCAAATATTATTATCTTTGTCTAGCCCCAAAACAACATGGCGGGTTCAAACATTTCATACTATTTTTAAAACGTTATAGCAACAGTTTTACATATTGGATTTCATTCATAATACTCTCCAAATCTTCCCGGCACTAATAAGAACAAACTGTGCTATTTTCAGCGAAACCGGTCGATTATTTTTCGAGGAAATCGAGGACAGACAGACAAACATTAATTTTACATATAGAGATGTATGTGCTTGCTCGATTTTACGAAAGAAAAGTATATTTTAAGATGTGTGGTGCAGTAGAGGGGTGATTCATCCCTTGATAAGAAACGGATTGAAATGTGAGGCTTCGAATAATGTTACTGGGGAACCTACTTTGATATATACACGTACAATTTTTATAAATACATGAACACATTATCTGGTAATACAGTAGCATTTACAAAAACATCATTTTGCAAAAAAAAACATGTGAGTACTGACTAACTAACTAACTAACTAACTAACCAACTAACCATCACGCGGCGGCCTCCATGACATTACTAACAGACGGCCTCCATGGTCGAGGGGTAAGGCTCTCGACTACGAATCCGAAGGTCGCGGGTTCAAATCCCGGCGCGCGCAAGTAAATTTTATTTAATTAATTTGTGTTGTTTCACAATTAATTCATTTAAAAATAATATATAGTATATTTGAGCACGTTCCAGAGTGGAAGATACTCTCAGTATCGCCCTGGTGAAAGACCACCATTCAGAATTGAAACGTTGCTTGAAATGGCTTTTAGCCGTGTTTGGTGACCAGATCTGAATAGCCAGGTATTTCCCCACCTTCCTCTCCCCCTTCTCCTTCCCCTCCCCAATACCTTCAGCCTCACAACATTCCCCAATTGGTAATGCCATTATCTCACTGGCTCCAGACGGTTGGGAGCAGTTTGGGACTCTTGTGCGGTATTCTTATAAAAATAAAAAAAATGACGCAGTTTCTCCGTAAGGGTAGGCAGAGAGGACGGACCGCCAAACAACTCGGTCTTGGCATACACTTCTTGTTTCATTCACATTCATTCTTCGTCTCGTACATTCTCTTTTGTTATTTCGGCTTTTGATATGGCCCGACGAATTTTTAATTTTTTTTTTAATGAAACACATACGTTTTCCGACGGGTTACGAATAACTTGACAATATTTGAAAATCTCCTACTGCCATCACAGTAAGCGGAAGATGTTGCTTGTGTCGTAATGGAGGACTTGGCCAGCCGAGGAATTGAACTCAGGACGCCTGGGTGGGACCCAGACGCGATGCCAACTCAGCCACTGACCGGTCAAATTGTCATTTTGTTCATTTGATTCACTTGATCATATCATGTCATTCGCGTCATATATTCTCCTTACACTCTTTTCTTCGTTCATTCGCTCTACATGCCCAAACTATCTAAGCGTCCTTTCTTAATCTTGCTCATTCATTACGCTTCCATCAGCCTTGCATTCTTTTTTAAGAATCTCAACATTTTTCACACGTTCATACATGGTTTTACCACACATTCGTCTCAGAGATCTCAATTCTACAGCAATTTAGTCTACTTTCATCCTTCCTCTGCCAGCTCCATGCCTCAATGCCATACATCAGGGTTAGTATCAGCACTCCATTGTGGACTGCTAGCTACACTTCTAACCGCGTTCAGTCCTCCATTAAATAAGTTTCCCGCATTCGCCCTTCTTTCAATATCCCTGTCAGTCTTCTCTCCATCTTTCGTAAACATGCTTCTCGGCCTGCTCCAAGGATTACTGCAACAGGTAAGTAAATACGAAATTACTCTCTAGCGATTTTTAATCGCATAATTATTTTGGTAGGGTTTTTAATTATCTTTTAATGCCTGCACAGCTCTCGTGAGGGTAGTATATTGTGACAGACTCTGTCCACGAATAGAAGAAGTGGGGCGATGGCAGCCGGGAAGTTGGTTCAACTCTGCAGTTAATTTTAACTGCGACCGTATTTATAGCCGGGAGTCGTGCACACACCTAGGATCGTACCCAAACGAGACTCGAATGTCGCAAGCGGTCGTCGGTCGCTTTGCATTTCAAATAACACAACCGACGATCCGCGATGAGCTAAATCTACATCCCTGCAGTCCATAGAGGCTGAAAAGCTGTGCCCACCCCAAGAAAAAAAAATCATATAAAAAGTATAATAATTAAAAAAAAAATCTGACCAAAATGTATTTTCCATAAATTAGGCAAAGACGATGGACGGCCGAACAACTCGGTCTTGGCACACACTTTTTGCTTTATTCACAGGTATTAGATTCACTTGACCGTGCGATGTATTCTTCAGGCGTCCCCGGCTTCTTCCATTCCCATTCGCGTCAAATGTTCTCTTTACACTCCTTTCTTCGTTCAGTTGTCAGACTTTTTTAGTTTCCAACACTACCGCTAGATTAAAGACTAACATAATATTTTTATTTAGCTGTCACTATTACCTGTACAAATAAAATATACCTACATTAATACAAATAAATCAAATATTCATTGGTACCTCGACTACACACAGAAGGTAATACATTTTCAGATATAGTAGACATTTTCAACTGCTCGGAATACAAATACAAACAAACGATTATTGCATACATACTCATTTATTATTAATATATGTGTCCAGAGCATAAGTAACAGTGAATGTGAGGTATGTTTTGATTTTTCGCCTCAGGAAATTATTTCTTAGAATAGTACTTACACTATGTTATTCCTGTATTTCTCTTGTGTTTTGCACCTGTTTATTATAACTAACTTTATATGTAAAAGTCCATATAGGGCGTATATTACACAATAAATAAATAAATACACATTTCGCAAATTAGTATATAGATACACCTGTCGTATTTTTACCTCACCTGTGCAACAATAATAATTACAAATTATGTCGAATGCTGCACATTTTAAAGGTGTTTCTTGACTTAATTGCGTTTCGACTTCACCAAGAAATCCACGTACACCTATACACATACACCCCGGCATCTGCTCTCAGTCCGGGCAGCTGTTCTCGAATAGTAATATACGGACTTGATAATAAACTTAAGGGTGGTTTCAGCATCACATCTGCTGGGTTTACCTAAGGGTTGGTACGGTATTCCTCATCTCTTTCTACTATCCCTTGACGAAAGAAGCTCCCTTTGTTTAAAGCTAGGGTCGGTTTTGTTCGACTACAAACAAAGTTAAATTTAGTATATTTATCGACTGAAAACAGGTAAATTACCTTAATATTTCCCGGCTACAGACGATTAAATTATGTAAAAGTTTATTTGTATAATCCGGTATACCTAAAGTACCCGGCGTTGCCCGGGGTTATGAATGGTTTTGAGTAAAGTTTTGAGGTTGTGACGTGTCACCCCTACCACTACCCCTACGCAGTAATTTTCCACTTATTCTGAACGTCAAGTGTGCAAAATTTCATCAAGAAGTACCGAAATTCTGCTTTAAGGGATGGGGAACAGTGGCGTGCAGTCCTCAAAGGCTGAAAAGCTGTGCCTGCCTTAAGAAAAACGAAGCATTAAAAATATGTTTTCACAATCGTTGTGTATTTATTTCTATTTGACCAATCAATTCAAATATTTAATGCACAATTCACACACGAGCTTTAAAAAAACACACACACAGCCTACCTTTGGTCATAGAGCAATGCACGCCACTGGTGGGGAGGGGATATTGGGGGTGCTTTTTTGGAAAATCATGTAGACAATGACGTCCCTTTCGTTTTGAATGTCAAGTGTGCAAAATGTCATCAAGCTCGGAATAAAACTGTAGATTCGTATACAAAAAAAACAATCAAACACCGCCCGCAACCAGGGTCGGCTCGTGACCTTTTAGTGTGTTAGAGTGCCAATATTAAATATCGAATATGTTAAAATAAAATCATTTTCGGCTACAACGACATCAATAAAGCAATTTTTTTTTTAATCTTAGCATAAAACAAAATGTTACGAGCCGTCTCTGCTTGGAACACTCTTCTTTATATATGTAATAATAATAATAGTAATTGAATTACTTCTATAGCGCCGTTTTCGTGGGAAAATCACCTTAAGGGCGCTTTACAAATAATTTATATAACTAATACCTTACAGGGTAAAATTGCCAGGGACATAATTTCTGGATTTCTGATATGACCGTTTAAGAGGTCATAGGTCATTCATTAAAAGCAAAACAGTTTTCCGTCTGTTGGCAAGGCTGCTGATACCCAGCATCCCTCACGACAGTCAACTCTTAGATTAGCGACGTCATCGATTGTCGAAAGGCCGAAGGAACCAAAGCGCACACCAGATAGTAAGTTTGGTGAGCGAGCTTTCAGCGTGTCATGCCCTAAAGCCTGGAATAAACTGCCACACGATCTAAGACTGATTAAAGACTCGACAGAATTCAGAGCAAAACTCATCTCTTCGGACAGTCATATCCATGAATGGTTCAGTTGCATATCTAATTAATAATAATAATCGGATGATTTTTATAGCGCCGTTTTTGTGAAAAATCACCTCAAGGGCGCTGTACAAATATTACTTCCTATTATATTATTCTTATATTACATCTATTCTACGATTTTTTTATTTTATTTTTTACATTTATTTTCTCTTTTTGGACAGGCTATCATTACACGTTATTTATAGACCGTAAAAGAGATGCAGTCAAATTATCAAGACTAAATACGGCTTGGTCTAAGTTTATATACATGTTAAATTTAAAAAAAAAAGAAGCTAACTGTATTTATTCCTTACGATATATTGCAAGACGTTAACACAAATGGCAGAGTGATTGTTTCCATTATATTCAAGAATGTATTTAAGCTAAGCAATGAATTATTATCCATATATTTTTATGATAAATAACACAGAATACTCTTAAAAGGGGGGAATAATATAGCGAAGCTAACCGTTAGTACCTGCCTAAAGTAATTAACGGAAAAATCTGAAACTTTTCATAGTCCGCGACATTCTAAATAACTTTAAATATTTGTAAACGTAAGTAATTACTATCGAATCTCAAATAAAATAATGTTTCATATAAGTACCTACTCTTCTTTTGCCAATAACCTTCTAATCAATATAATATCAATGACAAATAGGATTTAAACAGTAACTGCAATATCATGCAATGCGCAGTGTTTTCTAATATTGTGTCCCGTGCGTGCAAAATCATATCTTTCCATGCGAAATCTTTGTAATTTAACGTTTTAATCTGGAGTGACCTGTCGGGTGCAGGAAGTATGTTTCTGTATCTGTTTGTACATAATAACATAAGCCCTAGCAAGTAGCATTTGTATAGCGCCCTTGGGGTGATTTTTCGCAAAATGGCGCTATACAAGTCATCCAAGTATTATTATTATTAAAGCTGATGGATATCTTGTACCATTCACTTTCATACAACGTCTCATACGTTCTCTTCTGTTATTCCGACTTCTGACATGGCTCGACTCGAGTATTTGATTCACTTGATCGTGCCATGTCTTCCTCGGACGTCCCCGGCTTCTTCTTCCATTCACATTCGCGCCATATATTCTCCTTACACTCTTCTCTTCGTTCATTCGCTCTACGTGCCCAAACCATCTAAGCGTCCCTTTCTTAATCTTGTTCATTACGCTTACATCAGCCTTGAATTATTTACGAATCTCAACATTTTTCACACGATCATACATGGTTTTTCTGCACATTCGTCTCAGAGATCTCATTTCTACATCGTTCAGTCTACTTTCATCCTTCCTCTGCCAGTTGCATGCCTCACTGACATACATTAATTCTTATGTATTTTTTTCTTTTCTAATATACAAGCGTTTGTTTGTGGTTTTACTTTCGTATTTCTTTTCTACCCTAACCTAACCACCCTCTACTCTTCTCTTGATCCCGTTCTATTCATATTCTCACCCTCTTTGCATTATCAAATCGCTTTCAAACTCTCCCCAAGGGAAAGACGCGTCTCTGAGGGACTCACTTTTCCAATTTTAACTAAGCCGTGAGGCCTTTTGTATTCCCGTTTACATTATAAATATATTATGTTATACTATAAAAGTGGGAGGAAACTCGACAGATGTGCAATTTGGCAGTGGCGAGACTCGGCGGTAACACAGCTGTCCTGTCTTGGCGGGATATGCAGAGAAAGCGACGCGAGGCATCTTTTGTTATGTGACCACACGAGACACGCTGCCAGGCAGACCGACGATGAAAAATGCAATGAAAGCTATTTCTGACCGGCGAATTGAAACGTTGCTTGAACTCGCTTTACCTGTGTTTGGTGACTATGTACGAAGTACCCGGTTATTCATAAATAATAATTATAATAATCGGATGATTTTTATAGCGCCGTTTTTGTGAAAAATCACCTCAAGAGCGCCGTACAAATCTTACTTCCTATTCTTACATTATTCCTATATTAAATCTATGACTTTTTTTTTTGGACAGTATCATTACACATTATTTATAGACCATATAAAGAGATGCAGTTAGATTATCAAAATTAAATACGGCTTGGTCTAAGTTTTCATACATGTCTAATTGAAAAAAAAAAGCTAACTGTATTTATTCCTTACGATATATTGCAAGACGCTAATACAAATGATAGGAGTTATGTAAAGTTGGGCGCCGGGTGAGGACGGGGGCCGGGGGTACTGATCCTTTCTTCCAATCTTCTTTGTCTTTGTTGGTGACGGGACGCTTGGTGTTGGTCTGCACGAATATATCTGCAAACTAATATTATGTATCATGAAAATATTCACAATTATCCTACGAGGAGTTGCCGAGACTTCAGGCTTCCCAAAACAAAACTTACGTGTACACAGAACAGCGTGTTTTATAAAGGGCAAAAACTTTATAATAACCTACCAAATTCCATAAAGGAAGCCTCGAGTCTTGGCACTTTCCGTAAAACATGTGCTATATACATAAAGAAAAATTTATGACTTGTATTTCTATTTGTACTAACTGTATTTCTTAAACCCTTTTTTTTTGAACTGGGGTAACTGTATTTCTTTTTTTTATTAACTGTATTCTTTCTGTTATAATTTTATGACTCTATTTATTTTATTATGTATCTTATATGTTTTTTATTACTAGATGTATGAAAATTTGCTTACATCTAAATAAAGCTACAAAAACAAAACAAACGAACGCCATGCGCTTGTCAGCCGGCTTCAGGATCCGGAAGGAGCACTTCAGCGTGTCGTCCACTGACATTGCTCCTTCATTATGGAATTCCCTGCAGTACCAGTTGCTTCTTGGCAAAGAACTCATACCCGTCCTCTACCACCTGATGCACCCTGCAGATCATTCGCGGCCCGATTCCGGTTCTTTTAAAAGATGATGCGTTTTCCATATCCCTAAAAACTTTTTGCTTAATCAACTGCGGTTCCGGTTCTCTTCGGAATGTCTTTAAAAAAAAATCAATATTTGCCTAGTTTTAACATAAGATAAACTGTATGTTGCCGTAAGACAGAAGTGTCAGGTATAAGTGATATAAATTCTAAGAATTGTAATAAATTACACGTGTAAAGTAAAGTTGTCCAAAGAAGCGAAGCTAGCAGTCCACAATGGAGTGCTGACACTAACCCTGATGTATGGCAGTGAAGCATGGAATTGGCAGAAGAAGGATGAAAGTAAACTGAATGCCGTAGAAATGAGATCTCTGAGACGAATGTGTTGTAAAACCATGTATGATCGTGTGAAAAATATTGAAATTCGTAAAGAATGCAAGACTGATGTAAGCGTAATAAGTAAGATTAAGAAAGGGACGCTTAGATGGTTTGGGCATGTGGAGCGAATGAACGAAGAAAGGAGTGTAAGAAGAATGTATGACGCGAATGTGAATGGAAGAAGAAGCCGGGGACGTCCGAGGAAGACACGGCACGATCAAGTGAATCAAATACTCGAGTCAGGCCATGTCAGAAGTCGGAATAACAGAAGAGAATGTATGAGGCGATATATGAATGTGAATGAAGCAAGAAGTGTATGCCAAGATCGAGTTATTTGGTAGTCCGTCCTCTCTGCCTACCCCTGCGGGGAAACGGCGTGATGGTTAGTTAGTTAGTTAGTTAGTTAGTTAAAGTAAACAATAATATAATTTCTTCAAAAGATTGGAATTCACTTTGTGTCATTATTAATAAATGAATTATTTTGTACTCACCACTTTATTAATATACACAGATATCAACATGTTTCGAAAGCGACGCTTTCTTCATCAGGAATATATATAATACTAAATATAAAGTGGTGAATACAAAGTAATTTTTTAATTAATTTATAAGTAATGATAAATACATGTGCTAAGTATGTGCGATGCACCAACTTGTAATAATGCCGTGATAGTTAAACCACAAACTCCTTAAAAAATGCATTATCGTTAAGAGTGGCGGTTCGTAAAAATTAAATTTTCCATCCAAAAAAATAAAATTTTGAAAAAATAATTAAAATCATTTTCGGCCTCAAAAACATCAATAACGTCGTATTTTTCAATCTTAGCACTCTACCTCACTCAAAAGTCACGAGCCGCCACTGGTCATTGACATGTAATTGGAACCGCAGGTACACAAATGCATGTTTCCCTAAGGGTAATGACAATGTCTTATCTTTAAAAATTGGGCACCAGAATCGGCCCCCTGATCACAGAACACAATAAAGCTCTTTCAAACAATGTTTTTATACTCAATGGTGGTCTTTCACCAGGGCGTTTCTGAGAGTATCTACCACTCCGTGTTGAGTAGGGGTAGGGGTAGGGTGGGGGTAATGGTAACACATCACAACCTCAAAACAATTCATAACGCCGAGTACTTCATATAGTCTATTTTTTTTAATGGAATCTTAAAAAGTAACGCGTGCCCCGTAAACAGGCAAAAAAATAATAACGCTTTTGAATTCTTGTTTTCTTTGGCCACCCTGTCAAACAGAAAACACGCACGAGTGCACGTCGCAGAAGCGGGAATTATCTCTCCCCTCACTGCGTGCCCCTGAGGGGATATGCAATTCGTTACAGGGCATGCCCGAGGGGAGCACATATAGTGACGGTATTCAATGGTAAGATGAAGTGTGATACACAAATTTAATCAAAATTTTATGATGTCAGAATTGCGCCTTTCTGTGGGGTCTAGTCGATAATACGAAGACACCTGAAAAATTTCACCCGAATTTCGCTGCTTTCACGTGAAACTGCGATTTTTTACTGTAAATTACTAATACTTTTAAAATGTTCTCGAAAATCACTGGACCGGTTTTTCTGAAAATAGCGCAGTTTGTTTTTATTAGTGTCGGGAAGGTTTAGATAGGAGTTTGAATGAAATCCAATATGTAAAACTGTTGCTATAACGTTTTAAAATTAGTATGAAACACATTGAACCCGCCATGTTTAGATATAACACTCTGGTTAGCCACAGATTGCATATTCAAAAGAAGAAGGTTATTTTGGGTGGAATATTTTCAAAATGGAAAACACAAGTAGGTACCTTTTTAAGAACTCTATGATTTAGATACATTTTGAAAAAATAAACGTTTGGAATGAAATAAAATATTCAAATGAATGTTTCTTTATTTGGAGATAGTCACTGTCGCTGTCAAATCAATTATGGCACCCTAATGGCAAGCGAGAATTCACAACTTTATAACTTTATTAAAAAAAAAAAAATCTCGAGCAAGGGTGGGTACACATCAGCTCGTTTAATATAAAAAAAACATAGAAATGGACAATACGCCCAGATTCTGATATTTCCCATACATTGAGATGGCAGCATGCTACGCTAGCGCCAGCAATTTAATAGATTTTCAGTGGAATGTATTTGAATTTAAATGAAAGAAATTAGAAGTGAATGGTAGATAACAAGTCGGCGACGCCCGAGGAAAACATGGCACGATCAAGTGAATCAAGTGAAGTGAAGGGGAGGGGAAGAACGGGAACATCCTTAAAATCGGACTGATGATCCCTTAAAAGGAACGGCTTCGCTGCATGTTTCATACGTAACTTAATTCTGAATTTGTGGCCAAAATAGCCATCTAAATTGAATGATATGTTTTTTAAAATTTAAAGGTTTAGTAAATATCTAGTACGTACGAGAAGTATTTTATTTATTTTTGTTTTAAATTATGAAGTATATAGGCCATGAAAAAAAATCATAATTTTAGAGGCAGCTTAGAAAATTATTTGCGGGTTTATTGCATAGTTTTAAAAAATGATCTTATTTGCTATGTAAATATGATTACGTAAATAAAACTATAAAGGTGCCTCTTAAATCGCGTAAAATCAATACCTTTAATGGCCCATATTTCATAATGTAAAACAAAAATCAATAAATTACTTCTAATCCGTACCAGATATTTACTATAGTTTTTGATAAAAAAAAGTTCATTATGTTTAGGTGAGTATTTTGGCTTCAAATCCAAAATTAAGTTTTGTATGAAACAGGCCGCGCAGCCGTTCCTCCTTTCTTCCCCTCTACCGCCCTAGCTCTGATGCTCCGTCCTGTTCTACTCTGATATACTGTCCCTTTCCCCCACTTTCACTGCCTTCATTATGATATATCTCTGTATGTTAATTTATTTTATATGTGTACGTTCCTGATGAAGGTTGAATCCAACCGAAACCGGTCGATAATAAATTAATATAGATAAAATAAAATGGCCTAAAACAACAAAATAAATCTTTAATTTAAATTATAATCTCTTCCTTCGATAAATATATTTTAAATAATATAAATATTGGTGTTGTCTGCAATATGACTTTACTGCGTTTTTGCCCATAGATGAAAACATGTTACAGAGGCTATTAGGTTTGTACTGACAGTTATAAGCCTCGCCGCTCGCCGCCTGCCCCCTCGGTCTGGTGGTTTATAAAGGGAATAAAATACTTGTTAAATTGTCATACTTTTGGCTTATTTTACTATTCTTAACTTAAATTTTTATTTATATGTTCTTTGATGAGAACCTTATTCTTCTTCTGTCTATTATATATATGAATACCGCACAAGAGTTCCAACTGCTCCCAACCGTTTGGAGCCAGTGATACTATGGCATTCCCAATTGTGGAATGTTGTGAAGCTGAAGGTATTGGGGAGGGGAAGGAGAAGGGGGAGAGGGAGGTGGGGAAATACCTGGCTATTCAGATCTGGTCACCAAATACGGTTAAAAGCCATTTCGCCAGGGCGATACTGAGAGTATCTTCCAATCTATATAAAGAAGAATGTCCCGGGCGGGCGGTGTTTGTATGTTTCGTATACAAATCTACAGTTTTATTCCGAGCTTGTTGAAATTTTGCACACTTGACCTTCAAAACAAGAGGAAGGTCACTGTCTCCATGAGATTTTTAAAAATCACCTCCACTCACCCCTTAAAGCAGATTGTTGGTACTTCTTGATGAATTTTTCCACACTTGACGTTCAAAATAAGAGGAAAACTACTTTGTAGGGATAGGGGTACGATTAATTGTTGAGGCAAACCATTCGTAATCCCGTCCAACGCCGGGTACTTCAACTAGTATTTAAATATTTATATTTATAATATATAAATAAATAAATATGATGATAGAATAGCGAGTACTGAACGCCATCCGTTGTTCCGTATATATATACCTATACAGTATACAGGCCAGGTGCAAAGCGGATGTACTCGTTCCCATCCGGCTCCCCTAAGTGTAAAAACGGCGCCATTATCTTTATAATACAAGGGGGGCAGCCATCTTGCTTATTGTTCAATGCACACACACATGCAGATAGACACAAGGCATACACACACACGTGTTTTAGTGCTTATAGTATAGGCACGTCCGTCCCTCAAAGGAATATCACTACAAGACCAGATGTCCCCATGAAAAATAAATAATTTTTCCCCCAATTTAATATCTATTTGAAGAAGTCTGGGACGCCCAAGGAAGACATGGCCCTATCAGTGTTTATAAGTTATTGTCCAAAGAAGCGAAGCTAGCAGTCCACAATGGAGTGCTGATACCAATCCTGATGTATGGCAGTGAGGCATGGAACTGGCAGGAGACGGATGAAAGTAGAAATGAGATCCCTGAGGCTTCTGTGTTGTGAGGTTAGGATTATGAAAGGGACGCTTAGATGGTTCGGGCATGTAGAGCGGACGAACGAGGAGAGGAGTGTAATGAGAATATATGACGCAGAAGCGAATGGTAGAATAAGTCGGCGACGCCCGAGGAAAACATGGCACGGTCAAGTGAATCAAGTGAGTATGTATATGAGACGTTGGATGAATGTGAATGAAGCGAGGGGTGTGTGGCAAGACTGTGTTGTGTGACGGTCTCTCCTCTCTGTCTACCCCTGCGGTGTTAAGGCATGATGATTAGTTATGTTTAGCAATATACCACGACTAAACCAAAATCATAGGAAGTTTTCAAATTTTTCGCCATTTTGTCACTTTTGACCTCGAAGGACTGATTTTTCGGCAAAGGCTATAATTTTTTTTTAAATATGCTAAATATGCTTCAATTGGCGTCGTGGAATATGCATTTTTTTAAACCCTCCCCCTCCCCTATACCTTCATTTCTACTGTCAATTTGAATTGTATGACCAAATTTTCATGAATGCAGCAATTTTGTCATTTATTTTGTGAAATTTTGGGTCTATTTTTCCCGCACTATGTATTACATCTATTGGAAGGTCAGTTGCAAAATTATTAATGCTAAAACAGCTCTGTCACTGGGACCCTGCGTTGGCCGGTGTGACGTCACAAACGCCCCTCACAAAAACATCGTTTTGGCGATAAATCAAAAATGGCATTTTTTAAATCGTTGTTAAAAATGTATTCGTAAACATAATAATACAGTTATTACCGTGAAAATACTTCTTTGTCGGTAACCAAACATCGCTTTATTATTTTGAATTGAATGTAGATATTTTTTCGGTTCTATTACGTACTATCATCTGTTGCCGGTCGCATTTTCCTTCCGAGTGTTGCACCCGGTTATCGAACCGTGACTCCCCGTTTCGGAACACCGGCGCCTGACCGACGGACCGCATCCGATAGAGAGTACACAGTGCCCATTATACTCGAAATCATCGGCGGCAAAACTCTAAATACCGCAACGAAGGCCTCGTCTAATGGAAGCTTGCTCTGTGGACGCATTAATGTAGATAACTGAAAAAATCCACGTTTGCTACAACGCGACCGTTTCGGCACCGGTGCATAGTCGGGAAACACGCGAAACGCGTGCCCAACATTTGCACACAGTAGACATTTGTCACATGATAACGGGTCGCTTTTACGACTCGTTCCTGTGGAATGATCTGCCGGCCTCTGTGTTTCCTCCATCCTACAACTTGGGTCTCTTCAAGACCCAAGTTCACTCCTTCCTATCATCTAAAATACCCTCCACACAGCATCCCCAAAGATGATATAGGTCTTGAGGGAAATTATTTCCTTCAGGGTCTCCTGTGTGGAGTTACCGTAAAAAAAAATACGCGAATTCGCAAGTACTAATTTTAACTTTGTCTGTGGTTTTGACGAGCTTGAATAGCCATAAAATGGAACTCGGCTAATTTTATGTCGAAAACGCCACGTTCTGTAATTTTTTTTCGATTTAAAAAAAAAATTAACATATGAAGAAGATGAAATATTTTTATTTTTTTTAAATACGCACCACTTTGTTTGCATAATTCCAATAAGGGAACACGTTAGTCGCGTTCGTTCGCGGTCGGAAGGATTCGGGCGACATCGACGGCCCTTCCCCACTTCACGCGCGGGAACAATATTTTACATAGTATTTCGCGAGGAACGTAGACTATTCATATACTTCAAAGCCATTGTGGCTTATTTAAAATCTCCCAGTAATAGATGTTACAATAATTTTAGGTCGTTGGTGTGGAGGTACGTTAAGTGTAATAAAACCGATTTAATGTATGCATGTAAATGTGCAAGTTTTTAATTAATGCACGCCAAAGTAGGCACTTCGTTTCAAAATTATTTTCAACGAAATTCGACAATTAATTCACGTGTTACGAATACCGCAATTTAGAAGGCTTAAAATAAAAAAATAAAAAAAAACTTTCGTATAATTAATCGGCTGTTGACCCGTCTTCGCCCGGGTTCTAATCGGATTATATTGAAAAACATTGAAGAATACAATAATTTACATTAAAAGAAAGACAAATATTCCCGGGTTATGGAATAACCTGACAATATTTTTAAATCTTCCTACTACCATCACAGTGAGCGGAAGATGTTGCTTGTGTTGTGGTGGAGGACTTAGCCAGCCGAGGAATTGAACTTATGACGGCTGGGTGGGACCCAGACGCGATGCCTACTCAAATACTGACCAGTATTTTGATAAATAAAAATATACTTAAAAACTCAATAACTCCCGTTGGAAACGACGCAGCGAGCCAAAAATGCTTGGGTTGACAGTCATATTACAAACATATTGTAAAGCTGTGCAAATAACACGACGCCAGAGCTCAGCGTTAGACAGCTGTTGCTGCTTTCAGGAATAAAATTTACGCTTTCCTGTATGAATGCAAGCTGAAAATGGTTGCATTAACTATAAAATATTTTCTAGACAGGCGTAACTGCGCGAATTTCATGACGCCAGAGCTCACCAAACAAACGTATTTTCTGCTTTATGGTTTAAGATTATACAATAAATTGGTTAGATATAATACGTAATTTATTAAACTGCGTTCTTCGTTGTAATTTAGCTGTTCAAATTTCGCGACGCCAGAGCTCACCGGTTGGCAGCTGTTGCTGCTTTCTTGAATCAAATTTCCGCTTACCTGAATGAATACGAGCTGAAAAAAAACACTCTAGACGGGCATAGCTGCGCAAATTTCATGATGCCAGAACTCACCAAAAATACATTTTTCTACAATAAATTATAAACGAGTATATATATATATATATTTTTTTTTTCAGTTAGTTATTCTTTGTAGTAATTAATTTAATTGTTTAAATTGCATGACGCCGGAGCTCATCCTTCCCGGGTCTCTCGGCGAGACAAACAAATAGATTTTGCGCTTTATTGGTAGGATTAATAATATTAATTAATAACAATTGGTTTTAAAGAAACAATTTGAATTATAAAGCCAGTTTATACAGTACAGGATTTATTAACTTTGATTTATTCAACCAATCGCGTACCGCCTGCTGCCTGACGAAGCACCTGTGCTTTTGGCAGATGTCGTTTTCGACCCTCGACTTCCTCATCTGTCGTTTTCCCAATAATGGGACTTATTTATCTTCAAAAGTTTTTTTTTTTCATTTATTAATATTACATCTGTCTCTCCTTTCCTTGAGCGTATATAATTTTTGAGGCAGGTATAGGTACCGCCCTTAGAATGAATAGACTTGCCCCGAGTACCATTTCGATGGCTGGAGGCAAACGTCACATGACACCCTTTTTGGCACCAGCCTACTTCACTGCCGTCCCCGTGTGTCCAGCGTGATTTTTCCGGCGAACCTTTTTATTTATTTGTTTTTTTTACTTAAATTGGCGACACGCCTGGCTAGCCCCTCGCCCCCTCCCTTATTTTCGTTACTTCCCCCTGCGTTTTATAGCGTTTCTATCTATTATTTGCTCTGTGCATTCATTGGATAACGAACACCTCTGCCTTAGGTCACCCCGAGTGGTTCGCTACGTTTGGTGACCACAGAACCAGTGGGGAATGATAATCAAATGGCCATTTTTAAATATTTAATTCAATGCATTTTTCATACCTGAACATGAAAACCTGCACACAGCCTACCTTTGATCATAGAGCAATGCACGCCACTGGTTTATGGCGTTAGACTTATTGTGAGGTTGAAGGGAGTGGGGAGAAGGAGATGGAGAAGTGGAAGGTTTGAAAGTTCTCGGCAATTCAAATCTGATCACTAAACAAAACAATTTCAAGCAATGTTTCAATAATGTGGTTTTTTTACCAGGGTGATGCTGAGAGTTTTATATTATTATTATGAAATTATTTTATATTAATCATATACATAAAATAACATTTATTTTAATAAAAGGATTTTGTTTCATTTACATAAGAGAATGTATGAATGTGAATGAGGCAAGAACGAAATTCTATAATTTTCTCGTAAATATAAACATTCATTAATAAAATTCTCATGTCGGGTTTCAAACCCGTGAACTCTGGTTTCAGAGCAAAAGAACTTAACCGCTCAGCCACAGCAGTTATCAGGCCGTCAGTTTATTCTACGCATGTCAGAATGTACAAAATATTGCAATTACTTTAACAGTGTTTGTTGTTGTTGTCCTCAGGTAGGGCGGCGTGCGTGGGCGGCACGGGCGGCGGCGTGCAACACCACGGCAACCACGCGCCCCCGCTGACGTTCCATGCGGCGCACGGCGACAACGTGCGGCTGTCGCGCGACACCACCACGGCGCGCCGCGTCGAGTCCTTCTGCAAGGGCGTGGCATTCTCGGCGAGACCCGTGGCCGTCAATGAAAAGGTAAGAATCAGATTCTATATGTCTGCCTGGCGTTCTTGTACCACGTTTGTACGCTGGTCTGCCTAATGTAAATTTGAACAGACTGCAAGGAGTGTTCAACACAGCAGCTCTTCTAGTATGCCGTGCCACCAAATACTGTCACATCACTCCTCTTCTACGTGATTGCCTCCACTGGTACAGAGTCACAGAAATACTTCGCTTTAAATTCTGTCTTATGGTATACAAGGCATTGAACGGGCTGGCACCATCATACTTGACTAATCTCTGTGTGAGGGACAATCTTACTCAGAGGCAACTCATGATCAGGTCGGCCAAGTCTGATGCGTCCAACGGATTGTCTGAACCCTCTCTCATAGATTTCAACTCCCTGGGTCTATGTTTTTGGTCGCAATTTAGTTTGAGGTCAGAAATTAGTTTAAAACATCCATCTTCGATATCCCGTCTCTCTGCCACACATCACAGTGTAACCAATGACAATGACTAATGAAAGATGTTCTTCCTGTAGGTTTGCATCCGGTTCTCGGAGATGTCCACAAACTGGTCAGGCGTGCTCCGCTTCGGCTTCACGGGGCAGGACCCCGCGATGCTGGCCGGCCAGCTGCCCAAGTACGCGTGCCCCGACCTGACCAACAAGCCCGGCCACTGGGCCAAGGCGCTGGCCGAGCGGCTGTGCGAGCGCGGCGCTGTGCTTGCCTACCACGTCACGCAGGCGGGGGACGTGCACTTCAGCGTCGACGGGGACGACAAGGGTGTCTTCTTCTGTGGGGTAAGTTGTACATCTAACTGCTGTTTATTTTTTTATATATACGGCACAACATATGCCATTGACATAAAAAAAAAACAAAAAATATGTATTTATCAAATACATATAAAGAATAATTAAAAGTATAAAAATGTATTCAGTTCCCATAAAAAGGATAAATGTATAAAAAAATATAGAGCATAAAAAAAATGTACTCATATGTGAAAGCCCTCTGGGCGTTTAGATAAATAAAGTATAAAAACTTGTAAAAATTTTAAGTATAAAAACTTGTAAAAATTTTAAGTATAAAAACTTGTAAAAAATTTAAGTATAAAAACCTGTAAAAGTGTGAAGTATAAATACCAGATAGGATTAAATGAATAATATTGTGTGGTAATTAAATCAACATACGAGCACATAGAATTCTGTTATTGATGTAGGATAATCTATTGATACTTCATATTGCAGACAAAATTTGTATTATGCATCTTTTATATGATAATATACCACTGGCATCATCTATATTAGAAAATTCATTATATTATTCAATGCAAGCGATATATTGTTGAATTCTGTTCTGCATTAGTGCCGAAATTACTACAACGGTGATTTGAGTCTAGTTGATCTACTAGGTACGTGATCATTTATTAACGAAACCAATTCAGGGTATTCAAACTTATACTATTATTTATTTAAAATAAATAAATTAGATCAGAAAATATTCTTCTATCTTTTAACAGTTGATTGCTTTTAGGGCCAGTTTTATAACCATCCGTTCATAATGTTTGATACCGTTTTTAAGTAATGCTTGAACCACCGTCCGATTTCAACATTTTATAAATGTCAGATTACCGGTCGTTCGACAGCCGTCAGTTGTTGCCCGACGATCGCTTATTTGAAACCGAGCACTATTTTAATTAAAAAGCAGTGGAAGTGATGACGAGCGAATGGAAATTATTCAAGACAAAAAAGAGAAACGTTTCGTTATTTAACAGAAATTTGGTAGTTCGTGGCTCTTAGAGAATCATAATTAATGTCATCTGTAGGAATACCTAATTAGATATTTAATTGTTCTGAGAAACTTGTGTTGGATTCTCTCAATGGAATTTTAATGGTTGTTATAGGAAGGGTTCCGTGTAGAGGAATTGTATCCCGATTGGCTTCTAACGAGTGATATATAAATTTATTTTAATGTTTCTATATTTTTTTTAAATCTGAATATTTAATCTATCTAATCATTGTAGAAAATAATACTAACATAACCCGAACGAAACATGAAAACGGATAAAAAGATTTCAGTCGCATCTGGGACTCGAACCCAGGACCTCTGCCTATCCGGGGCAACCGCTTAACCAACATAGCTAATGAGGCCAGTTCAATTTATGTCATCTTCATCGATATCATATCTCAAATTCAAGATTTGTAAATATTATTCTACATTTTTAATCCCATATTATTGGCAGCTATCTTTATAATGATTACAAAGTTACCAAGGAACACAATTTGCAAACTAGACAGTGTCTCGGATTAATATCCGATTTTTTATTTATATGAGACATCTATTGACCTTTTATAAAAGTATAAAGAATATATTAAATTTTTAATTATTCATTATTTTTATTCAGATTTTAAAAAAATTTCGAGGTTCGAGTCCCAGATGCGACTGAAATCTTTTTATTTTCTGTCGTTTTTTCCAGTTTCAAGTTTCATTTAGGTTATGTTAATATTATTTTCTACAATGATTAAATATTAAAAAGTGGTTTTTAAATCTCAATAAAAATAATTAATAATTAAAAATTTAATTTAATGTATCCATTATAACAAAACCATCCACTTATAACTTCTTTTAGCAACTTTACTCTGGTACAAGCCATACGCTCGGTATTGAGCATCTTCCTTCACAACCTTGTATACAGAGAATACAGATATTTTGAATAGGGTTTTTTTTTTCTTAATTCTTTTACTAATTTCACCCTTTTATTTGTCTCCAGGTTGACACAAAGGGACCTCTGTGGGCTCTGTTGGACATATACGGCAACTGCACCGGCGTCCAATTCGTCGACTCGCGCACGCACCTCAACAACATGCGGCGAGAGGAGATCGACCGTCCCGTAGCGGCCGTGGACGAGGAAACCGTCGACAGCCTCATCCCCGCCCTGCGAGCCGCCAACATCTCCAACTCCAACTCGGAGGCGTGGAGGCCTGCCGGCTTCCACAGAACCTGCGGAAGACACATCCGCCTCGGTCCGGAACCCGGAATCGCGACACGCATCGCAACCGAATTCTGCCAAGGCTACGTGTTCACCGCAAGACCGCTCGCGCCGGGAGAAAGACTACTGATCCGCGTGCTTGAAACCGAACGATCGTACGTTGGAGCTCTCGCATTGGGACTCACGTCATGCGATCCTTCAAAACTCTCACAGCGGGATTTACCGGACGATTCTGACATGCTGCTAGATAGGCCGGAATACTGGGTTGTCAGTAAGGACGTGGCGGGTTCGCTGCGTGCCGGAGAAGACTTGGTGCTAAGTGTGACTGCTTCCGGAGAAGTTAAAGTTTCAGTGAATGGCGGGCCGGCCGCGACTGTGATGTACGTGGATCACTCGCTGCGACTG
>JAHDVE020000976.1:0-58238 GCA_022606495.2 Halesus radiatus
AAAAAAATCTCATTTTATTTTTATATGCATTAATTTGATAGTAATAAATTGAAATAATTAATCGGGCGTACTGTACATGGTCCGCAGATACTTTAATGGTAAACAACTGCTGACACTGTACAAATCGCAAGTACCCCACTGTTGGCGGCCACCTCTAGTTGGGAGCCCCAAAATATCGGGAAAAAACCCTTGACCCTGTGCAGATATGGGCGGTCCGTTTGATAGATTCGCCAAATGGCTTGTAATCTTGATATCTTGACAAATGGCTTGTAATCTTTGGAGCACAGATAAGTGGGAATGCTGTCCTTGTTCTACCGACGATTCAGATGTTCAGAGGAACTAGCGTCATCGATCCTTTCGGCACTGGTGCAAAGTTGGGAAAACCGCCACACCACGCCCAATATTTGAACATGGTTGAAATATATCACATGAGAACGGGTCGCTTCTACGACTCGTTCTTGTATTGAACAACTCTGGTGTAGAATTATTTGCTGGCCTCTGTATTTCCTCCTACTTTCAACGTGGGTCTCTTCAAGATCCAGGTTTCATCATCCTCTAAAAGATCCTCCACATAGTATCCCCAAAGATGACATAGGCTTCGAGGGAAATTATTGCTCTCGGGGCCTCCTGTGTGGAGAAACTCCAAAAAAAAGTCATATTATAGATTGGGTTTTTCACTATCCACCCAGTCCTGCTGGATTCATTCTTATTTTCATATAGCCTCAAAAATGAGGTTCGGAATATTAGAAAGGCGAGAAAATAAATGAAAGCTAAAGCCGGCTAGGTTGCACTTTTGCACTTCGGAACACTGCTAAAACAATAGTGAGGAGATACTGACATTTTTAAACGTCTCCTTCAATTACAGCAGTACAATTTTTAGAATTGCAATATTTTAACTATGAAAAACAAATTACTTGATATTTAGTGGAACGTCAATTTTTCTTATTGAGTTTTAAACCTACAATAACTATTTTTTCCGTATCTATTCCGTATACAGCCAACAAACAAATCATCTCAATAACAGTGACGTGAATTGATTTGCTACGTATTATGACTTAAGGTATGCTGTGTGCGGTTTTTCAAGTTCGGCTATGAATGTACTGAATATTTGAAATTTTCCATTTAATTATCACCTTCAGCTGATTGTTGAGATTGATTGAGTTAGCCAACTGAATAAATAAGGTACGAGCTCTTTTTTTAAAAATTATGTTATCTTTTAATTGCTTTTATCGTTCTTTGTTTTACTTGGGGTAGGCACAGCTTTTTAGCCTTCCTGGATATCGCTAAAGCTTCTGACACGGTTTCGTACAAAATTATTTTGTAAGGACTACAGCTCATAGGTGTGCAGGGTCAGCCAATTAAATGATTAGGTAGATATTTAGAAAACAGAAGCCAAGAGTGATTATTAATGATACTCTCTATAAGTATAAGGATAAGTCTCTAAGCGATCCAGCCAACATTAAATTTGGTGTACCTCAAGGAAGTACTTTGGGACCTATTTTGTTTAATATTTATATTAATGATCTTTGTAACAGTTACATTTTCCGATGATACAGTTTTGTTTTATTTGATGGCAAAAACTGAAAAAAACTTCATTGCAAAGCTGAAATCGTTATAAACAAGGCCATAAAATGGCTAGACACTAATATCCTTACACTAAACACTGATAAAACTAAATTTATACGTTTCAGTGCAACTCAAGGAAATACTAAGCATTATTATACACCGTTACAATGACCCAACTCTCTGTACTTGTATTTACTTAGAATGCTTTGGTAGTATAAAGTATCTGGGGAACACCATAGATAAATTTCTGAAATGGGACGAACCTCTTACTCACCTATTCATGACTATTAGAAATATTCTCTGTGTAAAAGATCTGAAACTAATACTAGAAAATGCATCGTTGGGATGGGGCGGATGTGCCAAAACAATATTGGATCCACTACCAAAATCACAAAAATCACCACTAAGAGTCACCCTTAAAAACCTTTTTAGCGAGTTCTAGATGTAGGTCAATTATTACACACACAAAAACAACGTCACCACTACTCATCCATAGACCACTATTACGACACCCGTCGCTCTAGAAGTAATCTAACAGTTCCACCTACTACCCTTGCTCAAAGGGAATTTTCATACTTAGGTCTAAAACTGTTCAACATCATACCCGACACAAGGAAATCAAAAAGTACAAATGTTCTGTGCAAATTGGTCAACGATTGGCTTCTTGATTTAGGGAGAATAAAAAGCGAACACGTGCTGACTAATAATTAAATATTTTTTAATAAATGCACGTACTCGTATATACATATCCTCCAGAAATTTTTGAAATCAATTTTCGATATAACTATTAATATAATAAAATTTATTGTGCTATTTATATTTTTCATTATTGCTGCATTCTGGTATTATTTCGTTGTTACAATTTGACGAATGTTATCAACTCTGTGATTGCTAATTTTTTTACAATTTCTTATGTTGATTAAATTTCTACTATAGGTTATGTTCTTTACTTTAATTTTTTTTCTTATACTTGCATATTATGCAAGATAAATTAAGCTTGACAATTTAACTGTCCTAAAAGCGGAACTTCCTAGTTGGACAATCAAGTGTTCTTGTAAATAATAAATAAATAAAAATAGAATAAAATACTATTTTCTCTGAAAATATGTATTATAATAATATGATATGTATTCATATTCAACGTGTATCATGACCCACCCGACAAACTTTATCTAGTGATTCCTGAGTTTATTTGGAGTAAAAAATGGAGAAGACATTTTAGAAATTATGTTTTTTTCGAGAATGCAGGTATTCGGATTTTGAGTTATATGAAATCCGAAAATACGGATTTTCCGAAACGGCTGCGGATTTATAATCTCTGCTACCAACAGCACGTACTACTTCGACATTACTTAAACAACAGGGCCATATTAGGTCCTTTTTGTAAGCGAAAAACATACAGGAAAACAACAAGCCACAAAGAATGTTACTCCATTGAAGGGGATCGTGCAAGACAGTTCTATGTCACTGAACAAGCAAAGTTTTCCACTTATAATGATGGAAGTAGGAAAAATAATTTTTTTGTCAGATTATTCGTAACCTGTTTGTCTTCTTTAAAACGCAGTCTCCAAGAAAAATCGCCGCTAACTAAAAAATTTCCACATTTAAGGCGATCCACCTGCTAAAATTTCAACGAAATCACGCGCACCTTATGCAGGTGGCGACAAGGTTGAAAGTCCCGCTTAACATCGGCTGCGTGTTTCGATTTACGCAAAAAAAACATCACCAAAATGCGTGTTTTATTCTGTTCTCTAAATCGCAGACATAATTATTAAAATGTTTTACGGGCATATTCTAAATAACTTAATTTACCACAATGAACAATACGACAATATCTGAAAAGGGGTTCGTAAGTAGGAGAGTTTGGATTTAAGCATTTTTTTAATGTCTGATACTTTATTTTTTTCTAGGCTTATAAAAAGGCACACCAAAAAAATGGCCAGTTAAACGAAAGGTCAAGGTGTGTTCTACTTGCAGTATTTAATTAAATCATCTATGACATTTCTAGGCCATCAAATTCTCAAACCGAATACACATGATTTTGCATTACTTACCATTCGCTTCGCCTTAATATGAAATCACAAAATACAGTCGTTTTTTCATCCTGAAATATTAAACATATAAAAGAGCTGGTAATTTGGGGCGGCTGGTTGCCGGCTGCTTCAAGACACTAAGAATGATTAAGACAGACTGGAATATGTAGCGAACCCTGTAGTATCTAGTAAACTGAAAAATTGAAAAGTTGCAACCTGAAATTCTATCGATAGCAATCAAATTCAAATTAGATTTTTATTTTCCTTATCTTGTGCCCGTAATGTGTACCATTTTGGTATGTAGCCGAGGACCCCTCTCAATTGGGGCTCTAGGAAAAAATAACATGTTATTTTCAGAACCCTGTGTCCTCAATATGTACCTGCGTACCATTTTCTAAGGATTCCTAAAGAAGATCTATGCCCTAGGAATCTCGGGGCACATCAGTGCTTCCTTTGTGGAGTAAATGTTACTTCCAGCCCTGGTTCCGGGGCCCTCTCAGACCGGGCCCTTGAGCTCGTACCCCGCGAGCCCTTAGGGCTAAGACGAAACTATAGGAATGGGTTTAAAGGTACATGATACATGCTTTCTTCAATATATATTATGTATACTTATTTTGTGGCGTCATTATTAATAAAATTAATATATAAATATCAACATGTTTAGAAAGCATTTTTGTTTGTAAACTGTGTATCCTGATGTGGGAAGCTTGACTTCCTAAACATGTTGATATGTATATATACACATTAAGAAGTGGTGTAAACAAAGAATTTCTCATAAATTTTATAGTGTTGGTATGTTTGCCAAGTAAAATTAAATACTTTTTCACTTACCATACACCTTGATAATACTAGCTTTGCAGACAATGGCGTCGTCTCTTATGTCCATGACATTTAAAAATGATTTCACGTTTTAAAAGTACAAAAATATCGAGGTAGTTAAAACAAAATATTTATTCAAACAGATAATTTATACTGGCAGTAACTTAATCCCTACACATAGTCAAAGTAACACAATATTATAAATAATATACACATTAATAATCACAATTATCTAATCTCAAAATATCTTTCAAATAAAAAATAATTAATTTAAATATTATGTTTCTAGTCAAACAGCTGGTAAGTCTTCCTAAATGCTGTTCTTCAAAAGTAAATTTAACTTATTATATATCTACTCAGTTCTTTTGGAAGAATAATGCAAACAATGGTAAAAATATAATTGTATATATTATAAAACTACTTATCTATATATATATATATAAATTAATGTTTGTGTGTCTGTCTGTCTGTCCTCGATTTTCTCAAAAATTACTAGACAGCTTTCGCTGAAAATAGTAGAGTTTGTTCTTATTAGTACCGGAAAGGTTTAGAGAGTTGTTTGAATGAAATCCAATATGTAAAACTGTTGCTATAACGTTTTAAAATTAGCATGAAAAACATTGTACTAGCAATGTTGTGTTGAGGTTAGCTCATAGATATACCACTCTGGTTAGCCACAGATTTAAATATTCAAAAGAAGAAGGTTTTCTTGGGTAGAATACTGAAAATGGAAAATACAAGTAGGTACCCACTTAAGAACTTTATTATTTAGATATGTTTTGAAAAAATAAATGTTAGGGATGAAATAAAATTACCAAATGAATGTTTCTTTGTTTCATTGTTTAGAGATAGTAATAGTCGTCACAAGGCATTACTTTCAGTGTGAAATCAATTATGGCACCCAAACGACAAGCAAGAATTCACAACTTCATAACTTTATTAAAAAAATAATAATTAAAAAAACCCGAGCAAGTCCGGGTACACATCAGCTAGTATATCTTAAAACTACAAATTTTTAATAAATTTGGGAATTTGTGAAAAAATTTCACATATATAATTTGTATAAAACATGTGTTGTTCTCGTAGCTTCACATTACTCGCTTTACAGTGGCATGCGATCCGTAAAGGCTGAAAAGCTGTGCCTACCCTAAGAAAAATGAATCAAAGAGAGAAATTAAACGATATTAGAAAAATAAGACAACGGAATATGATAATAAAATAGCTATTTTCAATTATTCAATGAAAAACTACACACAGCTTAGAGAAATGCACGCCACTGCCGCTTTATGTACCCGATCATTAGCATCGGTAAGTTTGTGAATAGTCAATCAGTCGTTAGGTTAAGATCTGTCAAACCTACTTCGCATTAAGCGAGCTAAAAGTGATAAATAGTGGGCGATGACTATAAAGCAGTGATACACAACCTGCGGCCCGCGAATCTTGTCGTACGGCCCATTTAGCTAAATAAAGTATTAATAAGTTCACGTTAAAAAATATGTATTTAACGATTTCTGTTTTGTTTTGCAAAAGAGTTGGACAAATTTTATCTGCCTTATATAACAAGTTTTTTTTTTAAATATCCTTAAAATGGTAAAATTTCTGGGTTTGACCTTAAATGCAGAACATTTTTATGGTGGGATATATGTTTGATGCATTTTAAAAGATCTTAAATATTTCTCCACTACATTTTGATTGGAATCAGACATTCCGAACGATCAAAATCAACATCATTGAGCTTGAAAGTAGGAAATTTTCACCCGCGGCGCATTATTTGTAAGCTCTGTGTTCGATATTTTTTATGGATTCCGTTTTATAACAGTATTTCTTATTTAATAGCAAACTTTGGAGTACCATTGTGTTAAAAACTGACAGCATTCATTCATTGGTTTGGTTTTGGTGATCGAAAAAGTATCGCCTGCGGAGCTTGGTTTTTCTTTATATAATGTATTAAAAAGTTATGGTTTTAGTAGATTATCAATATAACTGACTACACAGTTACCCATGTCAAGCTCTATGTACCCTACCCCATGCGGACCGCGAACAAATTGTAAATGCATAATTTTTCCCTCAGGCTAAAAAAGGTTGTGCATCACTGCTGTCATCACTTTATTCTCTTTGTAATCCACCAGACCGAGCGCGACTCTTGGGCGGCGAGGCTTATAACTGTTACTACAAACCCAATCGCCTGTTTAATATTTTTTTTACTTACGAGCAAAAAAGAAGTAAAATCATTTGCAGGTTACCTAACATTTATGTTTTGAATTTCCGATTTCTTTAATTTATTAAGAATACATTTCGCAGAAAATCTAATAAAATGTATAAAAAACCAATACGTACAACTCGGGCCGCTAGAGGGCGCTAGTGTATAATGTTGCCTTCAAATGTCCGGAGCTGGAGGTATTGTCATTTTAGAGTATTTTCTGGCACTAATATTTAAGTTACCAAAAATACCTATATAAAAAACTTTATTTTGGCTATTGAACTCTAAGTTACCTGTACCTGTTGGAAAACAAAAGCAACACAGATTTAAGGTTATATTTTACAAAACTGAGCTAAACAAATTATCCAATCATTATTATATTATTTTGTCGTATTATTTGATAAAGCGTCAAGCGATTAAATCTATAAAATGTCTACTTAATTCTAACAAAGTTACTTAAAATTGAATATTGTTTATTCACAAAATGATATGAAGAATCTCTACCCTTTTCGTTAAAATTTCAATCTTCTTAAATATATTCCGCAGGGTTCCGTGACAATTCAACACACGTATGAATCGGCACACTTTTTAAAAGTGATATAGTCATTAAAAATAGAAAAAAAAACTTTCACGAAAACCTCACGTAATTAATATATTTTTTAGGTTAGGTTAGGGGAGATTGGGTTTTCAAACAAATTCATACGTGTGTTGAATTTTCCGGTCACCACTCCGCAGACAGTCTGTGAAATACATGAGATTGCTCTTAACAACAGATTACAGAAAGAAGGGAGATGGGACATGTACCATTGTTAGTATCGTTCATCAATACTACTGCTGCTCGCCTTTGATTCTACCTACACACCAAACGTATAACTTTCATTGCGTAGTCTTTGATTCCGTGCAGTTTTGTCGTAGCTGACGAAAGACGGTACGCTTCCCTTTGTTTCTTTCATCTCTCTATCACACTACAGATGTAGTCAAATAAATACGAATCTAAAATGTAAAAAAAATCCTAAAATTATTATTTCTACAATCACATGCTATATTATTATTATCATTACATGAGTTTTTGACAAAAAATCATCCATTTTCCTACAAGAGAATAATAACGAATACGGTTTATAGTACAGTTGGAGTAGATATTTGATATTACCAGATACCTGAAAATTTTGCGATTTTTTACGAGAATTTAATTTTAAAGTGAATTTCGTTAATTTAACGCGAATTTCACAATTTTCCGATAAATCACATGATTTTTTATTTATCACGAGGTTCAGCGCAAAATATCACCTCTTTTCCCAAAAATAACGCGAAATTTTTCCAAATATATCGCTAATTTCACCGAAAAATAACACCACCGTTTTTTCTGGTCTCTAGTACTTATATATAAAATTAAATAATTATAATCTCTATTTATGCAAAAGTGAGAAAGTCTTAATGGTTAGGAGCACTGAAGAGACAAATCATTAGAAGTATTTTGTGGGCGTGTCAGCGTGCCCGAAGTTAAGTTTATTTTTATCGTACAAAATTCGTGAAATTGATCACACTTTCAAATTATATTATTATTTATTTGAATGGAATATTAATTTTATTAACCTGTCCAAGGCCCAGGAGTGTAAAGGACTTATGTAGTTCACACTTCTGGGAAATATTTGTTCAGTGGATATTGTAAATAATGGCTGATAATCTAATCACATTTTAGTTATTAAAAAAAAAAATTATCTGCAAGTCGAATATTCTGCAAAAAGAATATTCCTCAGTTTATGAGGGTGGATAAAAAGCGATAAAACATTTTGTAAAAACGGTAGTCCTGAACATTAACGCGATAGCTCAGTGGTTATGTTAGGTTAGATTTTTCTAATATGTATACATGATTTTTAAACGCATAAAAAATCCCTTCGTACAGCCTCCTCCTTGACCTGCCTCACAATGCTGCCCAACCGGATGGTGATATATATAGTATGTCTGTGCGCCGTACAGACAGGACCGCTCTTGTGAGGTGTCACATAAATGATTTTTTTTAAAAATTGATGTTCAAAATTGTTTCAACTGATTTTCTTGTCCTGCAAGATATCATATTATCCAAATTTCAATTTTTTTTTAAATATATTATTTTATCTGTTTTTGAAGATGACTGTGTTGTTTAATTTTGGTTCAAGTACGCATTACGATTAAAAAACATACATCGATCGAATGGATCGAAGGCGAAATGGCTCATAATTTAGCACTCATGCGCACATAGCAGCGACATGAATATAAAAATGATTGTAAGCATAATGAATTCAACCAAAAAATGGAGATCACAAATGTTAATAAATAATTTAAAAAAAAGAAGATATAGATATCGTCTAGTGAATTTGAACAAACTCATCATTCAGGTTATGAGGGTGTTGGTACTGTTGGGTGGTGGCCACAATCACGCTGGTGTAGGCTGGTGGAGGAGCCGGCTGGTGATTGTAACACTGAAGCTGTTGAAAATGTCCATCTTCCTGACAATAAACCTGCGCTGGAGGAATATTCAACAACAGCCTTCCCCCGTCGGCACTTTCCGCAGAGCTGCACGAGGAAGAGCCAGCAGAAAACGGCCTCTGCTGATGCGAAAGATTGCTGTGGTCTGCAGTGTCACCGTAGCCACCATTGTAGAATAGTTCGTGGTACCCTCCGTCGTTTGGAACTTGGTTTCCGAGGTCCTGCAGCAAATCCGTCGGGTATTCCGGGTAGTGAAACCCGCTTCCAGAGTCGCTGAATTCCCCGGCTGAGAATTTGTCCATGGAGTTGACTTGGTGTTGCAGTTGGTGGTCTGGTATGTTATGGTTGTGATGATTCTGTAAGGTTCTTGGTGGAATGGGGTCACAGACTGGGTTGTTTTGGTTCTCTACTGTGACGGGGGCTGTCGGAGATGGTAGTGTAGCTGGTCCTTGCTCCGAAGTAAGAAGTAATTCCTTGGCTTCGATCTCACTGTAAAAAAAAGTGTTATTTGGATGTTTTGAAAATACGTTTTACCCTTTAGTACGTTTATACGTTTTGCAAAGTTACTAATATGCACAAACTACATTGTTTGTATCAAGCAAGTGCAGAAAAAGAATTCACGAAATAGAATCATGAAAAACTACCAAATGCTAGAAAGTTTGCATGACTCTACCAAAATCTGGTGAATTACCTGAGCACATAGTTGACGGAGACGATGCAGTGGGGTCGGGAGCTCCTGGAGTTGTGGACGATCGTAGCGTAGCTCTGCATCCACACCCAGCCGCCCCCTTTCGTGAGGAACCTGTAGTACTTTGAGGTCACTTGGCCCTTGGACAATACTGAAAGATAACATTAACCAATCAGAAGCTATCCAATAGTCAACAATATGCTAAATTTGGTCCATCGAGCCGGATCAAAAAGAAGACGTTTTTTATTTGTGTTAACTTTAGGCCTCCGGATCGATAGATATCCGAAACAACGGAGAAGGCCATAAACCATTATTATTTGGAAAACGCAAGCACAAAGTGTCGCCAACATCCAACAACAACCCTTATTAGTTCAAATCTACTGCATCTACGCACGACGGTGACCGGCCTTTGTTTCTACCTAACATCAAATGCATAATTTTCGTTGCATAGCCGCTTTGATAGTCCGTGCAGTTTGGTCGTAGCTCGGCGACAGTCAGCACGCTTCGGATTAAAATAAACTTATTTTGTGTTAACCCCACAAGTTTCCCATCTCATCCAATCTTTAGGGGTACTGTATAGAGGAAATTTTTAAAGACATGACTGAACTTGTGGTAGAAGAGAGGAATCACAAAAGTCAGATTATCATGATGCCCAACTGAGTTGCCGATAGTAAAAATCGGAAAAAAACCTAATCGTCTTCAAATTTGCAATAGTTGGTCCTTCGAACCGGATTATAATGAATTTATTTGCGTGTTAATCCTGCATTGGAGTTTCTGATCGATTGTCACATTTGGGGATGCTGTTTGGTATTTTTTAAAGAAAGGTATGAACTTGGGGATTGAAGAGACGCATGTTGTAGAAGACAGATTAGGTTATAATAGATTAAGTTGAGTTTAAGTAGGTAACTATAACAGTAATGTAGTAATTAATAAATGAATAAAATTAGGAGAAAATTGACTCACAGGTGAAGTGAGCATATCTCATGTGAAGGATGTCTGTGGCATGGATGAAGTTGTAAAGAGTCTTCTCAATGAGGTCCTGAGGTTCGTATCCTGTCAGTGCTGCTACCCTGTGAACAAAAAATAACCTTAATTTCATGACGCAAAAGATCAATTTGTAACAACTGCCCGGAGTTGTTAATTGGGACAATGGCATACCCAAATGAGGTTTGTTGTGAGGCTGAAGGGAGTAGAGAGAGGAAGGAGATGGGGGAGAGAAAGGTTAAGAAGTTCCTGACTATTCAGATCTTGTCACTAAATATGGCTAGTAAAATATCAAGCAACGCCAGGACTCTTAATGGTGATCTTTCACTTTATAGAATATATACGAGTATATACCAGATACATTTTTTTATGCGGGAAAAACAGATTTAAAAGTATCTCACAGACTAGAGAATCCATTGTCGCAATTATTTTCTCAATAAATCGGTTTCACCGGTAATAAATCATTTTGGGCGCCATAAAAATTAAAAATGGGTTGGTCTCATCGTGGCCTAACCTCATATTAAAAATGACCTTGAACGCCGAAACAGCTGTCGCAATAATAAAATACTTGCATAACTTAAAAATAATATTATTCAACTTTTAAAAATAAATTAAATGGAGTACTAAACGTACTACGAACTAAACACAAAAACAATTAATAACTATAGTATCAATGCATACGAGTCGATAATCCTTCCAACTCCCAACTAGCAACTGTGTATTCTAATACAAATGGAAATCATCCGCACCGCTTCTTCTGCAGCGATACGAAATTGAATCCCCCCTTGTAAAGAAGGGGTAGTTTTATCCATCCATGAATACCAGCCGTTAATTCAAAAATAATACCCTCACAAGCAAATCTGATTCTTCTCCATTAGCCCCTAATTGCTATCACTACATCGTCGCAGCACCCCACTTCGAGTTGAGAGGGATTCTGTCTGACGGAACAAGCGCCCGCTCTATTCTCCTCGAGTGTTTGCACCCCCCACCCACTGAGAGGGGGGATGGTGGGGTGAAACCAGATATAAAGAAGGAGCCATGGGGGTCGCAGGAAGTGATTTGTTTTTTGAAAGGGATGCTGTTTTTTCCCAGATATTGTTTTAACGAGGCAAACAATGTGACAGAGGATATTGGAGTATTGTGTGTCAATGCAAGTACCATTTTTTTAATTTTTTTATTTTAATACCGCACAAGAGTCCCAACTGATCCCAACCGTCTGTCAATTGGGGAATGTCGTGAGGTGGAATGTATTGGGGATAGGAAGGAGAAGGGGAATAATTGGGTCGATATACGATTTAACATAAAAATGGGTTAATGATGACGGTATAATTAGTATTTTAGATATCTCCAAAAACAACGAAGTTTTCAGCTTTCAAAGTGAACGTATACCCTTGACGTTGCGAGTCACAATTCAGTACAATTCACAATTCGAATGGTAGTTACGGATACTGAAGCACAATATTTATGGCTGTGCCAGTCTTTTTATGAACCATGATGTTACACGCCTTTCAGCCGGCCGGCGAGATTCTTCTAAAATATCGACATTTTAACTGCGTATATCTTTGTAACTATTCGATATTTTAAACAATTTCAAACATTTCTGCCTTCAGCATGCTCAACATAATATGATACACTTATAAATAATGATTGTGAGTACCGAACAAGGGTCCCAACTGCTCTCAACTCTCTGGAACCAGTGATACCCATCCCGCAGGATCCCGGATAGACTATGAGGACCTGGGTTCGAGTTCCAGCTGTTGTTTTATATTTTTATTTTCGGTTTTGTGTATCTTTCTAAGAGTTCTTAGTAATATCTTCAATTATTAAAAATATTAAATACATTTGTGTACGAGTATATGTTGAAAACAAAAGTTCGTTTTTACTCGACAGGCGTTTCGTATTTCGGTTTTTTCATCTTTGTGTCTCGATAACATTTTTTTTTAAATTTTTAATTTACAGAACAAACACAGCATTAAAAAAAAATCTAAGGAACAACAAATATAAAATGCCAATCATCCATTGGTGTAAAAAATTAAAACAGTATTTAAATAATTTAAAAAAAAAGCAATATCAACTAAACATTGTGTTACACGCATTTTGCCTTTGATGTGATTTTTCACAAAAAAACAACTCCATATAAATTATCCAATTATTATGCATAATGCATTTGTGGGAATTTTTTGGGGGGTTGGTGCATATTTAAGTATTTTTTCGTGAACACGTGTTTATATTTCAGTAATATTAGTTCAGATATTTGGCACATCAGTCGCGATTGCTTGCCGGAGCGCTTACTGATTGGCCGATGTATAGCCGGTTCGTGCGAGTTAGGCGAACTAGTTCGTCGCCGGAGCCGTCACCGGCCAACTCGCCGAACTCGAGCTAGTGTTGGCCCAACGTGCACGAACTACTCCTCTACACGATCGCACCAAACGTTCGAAGTTGGATGGTTGGGCGATCGTGTAGTAAGTAGCATTAGATTAAGATCAATTTAAAGACATTATAACTCCGAACGGGCAGACATTGGAGATAAGCCATAAAGTAGTAACTTATGTTCGGTTTAAAAAAATTATCCATTCTTCGTGTCTACCGTTTCTGTTTTCATAAAATTATTATTAATACAATAATATAGTGAACCTTGCATAATGTGCACGGTTGGTAAACATGGCAAGTGGTGGGGTCCTGTAGACTCGCTGAGAGGCTTTAGCATGGGTGTGGGGGTGGGACGTGCCTAATCTATCTCTTGTAACACTTTACACCGCTGCGGGGTGACTGGTACCTTGTACTAACCCCTCTCTCCTCCGCGGGGTTTATACCTCCCACCCACCCACCCACACAAACACTTGAGAGTTTAGTGACGTCAACAAAATATAATTCTAACCATTTTGGTGAAATGATTTTTTTAAATTATTTTAAGTTTGTAAAGCTTATGGACAAAGAAGTTTTAAATACAATACTATTAGACTATTCAATTCCCCAACCAGTGACATTAGAAATACGCAAACCAAAAGTTCCCACTTTCGATCTACTATCAGAATATGATGTAAAGTCAGATTTGGAGTTCTCTCTTTCTAAAGCACATGTCTAACCTTGAAGAGAAAGGGAGATAGAACGGGTATTATGAGGAGCACCATTTGGTTCCCGATACGGAACGACTAGAATCAAAGGGTTAAAAGTAACAACATTGATTACCTTCAACAGACCAGTATATCACGAGTATTTCATATTTCATAATGTGTATATATTTATGTGTACGTATGTATTTTATTTACTGCGTGTGTATTTATATATTTTGTTTGTATTGCTATCATTTTGTTCTTACATGATTTCATCTTTTTGGTTAGCTGAAATTCAACGGCTTAAAATTTTTATAATGTTTTTAAATTGGTTAATTAAATTGTTATCTATTTGTCATTTTCATAATAAATAATGACCTAGCTGAACAACCACTCCTATAAATAGCCATCTCAACACAGCCGTCTCACACTTCGTGAGATGGGCAATACGTTAGCACCAATAACAAATGTCATGTACATAATATTTTTCAAATCCATGGAACAACACTCGCAAGAAGGTACGTAGAGCAATGACATACAAATGCATCTTACGCAATGACTCACATTTGACACGAAATCAGTAACGATTACCGTGTCGTGACCCAAGTCAACGTAGCCAGTAGCAAATACAGTGATAAGTGGCATAGATAGTTAATTTTAAGTCACTGTCCGCCGTACCATATACAAGTCAAAAATATTGCTACAAGCTGTGTCTGATGTCCCCACGAATTGTTGGTAATTGGCATAAAATTCGCTTGGCAAGCAAAGTCTAGAAATGTTTATTGGAACCGCAAAAACGCATTTTTATATATTATACAAAGAAAAATATTAATAAAGGGAATCTTTCACAAATAATCTTATCTATAAAGTAGTATTTTAACCGCCCTACCCATACGAACAAACGTGATACGGCCGCTATATAATCGCCCGAACGCAACAAGCCGTATCCCGTACGTTCAGGTACAAAAAAACTATACCCGAAACCCACAAAATATTCGTATACGTCAAGTTTGTTCCTGCGTCCTCTCGTTTAGTATTTCAAGGTCAGCCGAAGCTAACGGATGTGTTCGGGTATTTTCGTCAAAGTTATTATTATTATTATAAATTATTTCTATACAAGTTGATATATTGTAAAAACGTATTGTTATTGCAAAATCTAACGAAAATAACTGACTTTTCTTACCTGCTTTTTGAATAATCCAAAGAACTCAAAGGACGGGCGATTAAAAAACTTGTTTTTTTTTTTTTAATTTTCTAATGAAATTTTTTTTACTAGTTTACCCTTAAATTTTTTTACAAAGTAATTAACAATTTTGTTGTAATTTTTATGAAGGATTTTCTAGGAAAAGGTTTAATTTATCCATCGCATATTTTTGGTTCTCATAATGAAAAACGATTCGTAGTATACCATAGATTCATCGAAATAGTGATTTCACCGAAGAGATAAATAAATGAACATCAATTGGAAGATGGCATTTCTTACTTATAGCAACTTTTATCCCTGAAAAATTTGTGGAAAACTGTTATTAGTCATTAAAAATTTTCAATCAATTCTTTTAATAACATTGCAAGCCAACATGAAAAAAAAATGTAAAAGAAATTAAAACGAAATCCGACATTAAACTAAGTAACTAACTAACCATCACTCCGTTTCCCACAGGGTAGGCAGAGGGACGGACCATCAAAAAACTCGATCTTGGCAAACACCTCTTGCTTCATTCACATTCATACAACGTCTAATACATTCTCTTCTGTTATTCCGACTTCTGACATGGCCCGACTCAAGTATTTGACTCACTTGATCGTACCATGTCTTCTTCAGACGTCCCCGGCTTCTTCTTCCATTCACATTCGCGTCATATAGTCTTCTTACACTTCTTTCTTTGTTCATGCATTCTAAGCGTCCCTTTCTTAATCTCGCTCATTACGCTTAAATCAGCCTTGCATTCTTTACAAATCTCAACATTTTTCACACGATCATACATGGTTTTACCACACATTCGTCTTCGAGATTTCTTTTCTACAGCATTTAGTTCAGTTTCATCTTTTCTCTGCCCGTCCAAGCCTCACTGCCATACATCAGGGTTGGTATCAGCACTCCATTGTGGACCGCTAGCTTCGCTCCTTTGCCCCAACCGCGTTCAGTCCTCCGTTTACCCTTCTTTCAATATCCCTATCAGTCTTTCCATCTCTCGTAAACATCCTTCCCAAATACACAAACTCATCGACCTCAGATTCAACACCGACTTTAGAGATTCATAAAAGTCAAAAATGTTGTAAGAAATTCCATTAAATCTGAATCTAGTTTCGCTAAAAATAGCACAGCTTGTTCTTATTAGTGACGGGAATGGATTAGAGAGTAGTTTGAATGAAATCCAATATGTAAAACTTAAAATTCGTATGAAAAACATCGAACCCGCCATGTTGTATTGGAGGTTAGTCCATACCACTCTGGTTAGCCACAGATTCCATATTCAAAAGAAGAATGTTTGTTTGTGTAGAACATTTTCAAAATGGAAAACACATGTAGGTACCTACTTAGGAATAAAATTTTCAAATTAATGTTTCATTGTTTAGAGATAGTAATAGTCGTCACAAGGCATTACTTTCGCTGCCAAATCAATTATGGCACCCGAACGACAAGCAAGATCAGCTAGTTTATTGTGAAAATTGAATTTAAAATAACCAATTAACATTCTTTATAGGTGAATAATAAAACCTTCTTGTAATTTGATAGCGAAAAACATGGCACGCGAACTTCTGTCAAACAAATGCCCAGCTGGGCAAACAACGTCAATTGACACTGCAGAACAGGACACCTTTCAGATTGGTGGTTTTTTTACAACAATATTCTTGCCACCTCGGTTCCCGTTTCACTTGCAAACTTAATTGTAGTAATGCGAAAATGTATCGATAATTGTTTACAAAATAAATGTCCCAAAACACCGCTATAAAATTGAATATTATTATTATTTTTAAAACCGAAAAAAAATTCCGATGTTATCGTATTAACGATTTAAAAAACACTTCAGTATTAGGGCGGATTAATATCTCGGAAATATATAAATAAGTACGGACAGAGGAATACAATATAACCAAGATATTTAACTTAATGCAAAATAATGTAAAATATGTAACTCTGTGAATAAGGTTAAATACTCGTACGTGTTGAAAAAATGGCTGTCTGGGAGAAAGGAATTGATAATGTAAATGTTAACTTGAATGATGATTGAATGGGGGGATCGAATTGTATGAGACAGTAATGATAGAAACTGTATAGATATTACGATAAACATTATAACGTATAATAAATATATAAAGAAGAATGTCCCGGGGGCGGTGCGTGTTTGTTTTGTATACACATCTACAGTTTTATTCTGAGCTTGATTAAATTTTGCACACTTGACCATCGAAATAAAAGGAAGGTTACTGTCTACATGAGATTTCGAAAAACCATCCCCATCTCCCCTTTCCACCTCTTATAGCTGAATGTTGGTATTTCTTGATAAATTTTTGACGTTCAAAATAAGAGGAAATTACTATGTAGGGGTGGAGGTAGGGGTAGGGGTAGGGGTAAAACAGCCATACATAACAGGGTAAAGCCGGGTACTTCAACTAATAAAAATAATAATATATAGGCATCTGTTGACAAGCCATATTGATTGGCTTAACGGGACCTTGTTTGCCTCGTTTTTGATATATTAATTGATAAATATGGACTAATCTCAAGACAACCTCGTGTGCTCCCTAGATCCGCATATTAACGTCAGAGGAACGTCTTCAGAAGATGTAGAAATATATTATTTATACAGTTGGGACAAGTTCTGAAACTAGGTAAAGAAAACCAGACCAGCAAAATTGAGAGAAGAAGACAATTTGGACTATTTGGATAGGCCGCCTTCATCAAACTAAGCCATATCCAAAATATAGGATCATACCCCAACACCCCACGAGTATTTGACAAAATAATACGCAAACATGGACTAACAAAAAGCCATGCCTGGTATCTATTACTGATTATGGCTCATAAACTCTTGAACGGTGTATTATTAATACCTGACCCTGGCTAAAATAGGATGTCCTCGATAATAAGGAAATCCAGTGAAAAATATAACGGCTTTAAAAATATATATTCGTATAGATCGGCAAATGCCGATTCTGAATATATAACTTTCATTGTATATGATTATACGTAAATTTTATAAATCGTTATATAAAAGTGAATTAAAAACGGTACCACCAAAACACCATGTTCTGTTGGTACCACTGCTTCTGACGTCAAACATGCCGTTTTTGAGCCCAACTCTAACCAGATAAGATGTTTTTCCGCTGTTTATCATGTTTTTAGCTTATAATTTAGCTGTTTACAGTTTCATTTCGCTCGTAAAATCGTTATGTTTATTTATTGCGACTAGTTGAGAGTTTTTGCTTGAAAATTCGTACCAATTTTAACGAATTTGTGTACGTAATAATACTCTATACCCCTTCCAACAACAATGTCATTGTCACTTTGGTGATTATTTCTTCAGTTATTCTGGAAGCGGGGGATTTCTAATGATAACCTACTATTTCTTACAATGCATAATATATTTATTTTTATTTCAAGCCATTGAAGTTACACCAATATTTCAAACCAATTCAATTTATCCAACACATTCAAGTTAATATCTGTCTACTGCTGTCACGGATTGTTGAAGTCCGCAGATGAGCAATGCGCAGAAAAATGAAAAAGGCTATTAACGCAAGCGATTCTGATTTTAAGCTAGTTATTAAAAAGTTAGCGAAAGACTTTCTTTGAACGCTGATAAATTGTTAATTAGTTGCGGATATGAATGTATTTTTACACTTAGGTACAATTCACCTACAATAGTAACGAGACTCTGATATACAATGTTTCCTTCAATGAAAAGCAGTTAAATTAGAGTATAAAGTTCGCGAAGTTTTGTATGAAATTCATATAATATCGATTACTGCCTATTGAACCGCTGGCTGGCTTGTGTGACGTCACACCCAACAAGCCATACATTTCGTGCGTTTTGGTGGGCTTTAAAAAATTGAAACTTTAACAATTATTTTAGCCATGAAAACGAACTTTACAAAAAAATTTAAGAAACATAAAATTAACTTAGGATGTCAAAATTAATTAAAAAAATGGACTGGAGTTCCTTATTTCACGCGAGGGCGCCAATACAAGAATCTGTTTCTTCCCTGGTGCAAAACTAACTCACCCCTGGGAAGACTTACTAGGTTAATTATCTGCCTCGCGGAAAATGTGGATATTTCCCACATGTCCTACAAGTTTAAGCACGAACTAGCTCTCCGCGCCAAATAGTCCTCGATCTGCCCAAGGTTGTAAATATTGGCCTTTTGAATGTGTCGAGAAAATCGTAACGCGGATGAGTGAGATAAAAACACAGTCGATTCCAACACTGATTATATTTGTGTTGAATAATACAATGGTCTAACGACGCTTATATATTTCTACAGTAACTTAATGAAGGCTGTTGTTTACTGAGAATTTAGTAAGAAAGAAAAGATGAATTATGAAGTTGATGTCATTTATAATTTTGAGAGTTTAAACCATAGAAAGTTGCAATGACTTGATTTTAGGAAACTGTCTATTTTGGCTGCGTTTGCTGCACTGAGTAAGAACTGATATATACTATAATAGTGCAGCCACATATATTAAAATAATTGAAACAAAGAAAAACATTGGATCAAATTTTTTTATACTTAAAATGATAACCTTGCTATAAATACTGAACACTAGCTATTATTGAACTATTTTATGTACCTAATTGTAACCTTTTTTTAAGAACTAATTTTAACTAATATAATTATGAAAAGTTTTTTTTTTTTTAAAGAAATCAACTGTAGACATTTACTTACTACCTTTTGGTTTTAGGCAAGAGAGAGGCAAGGAAAATACACATTTATACGCGCTCTGCCTGCATTTCTTGTACATCGCCATTACAATGGTTCGAAATGACACGATAACATATCGCATTTCTAGTGTTCTCCTAAATAAATTCTAAGACTATTTTTTATAAAACTCTCAGATTGAAGACTTGTTTCCGACCTAAGTGTTATTTTTTAAATTGTTAAAAGTATTATAGACAGCCCTGATATAGTCAGTTTAATTAAATTCAACATTCCAACTAGAACTACTCGATCTAAATTCAATTGTAACAATAATTTCAGGAGTGAGTCATTCAAAAATTCACTTGTACCTAGACCTCACGCAGAAGATAATACTTTTTCAGGCTAAATATGTTCAACTGCTCCGAATACAAATACAAACCGATGATTATTGCATACATCCTCAACAATTATCAATATATGTGTCTAGAGTATCAGTGAAAGTGAGGTATGTTTTAAATATTCGCCTCTGTAGCTAATTACTTGGAATGGTACTTACATTATTTTATTGCTGAATTTGTTCGTGTGACAAATTAAATATTTAATTGATGTATTTCATGAAGGCTATCTATGTACCTACTGCGATGTATTTTGCACCTGTGTCACTATTGTAATTTGAATTTGTATAACAAAATATGTAAAAGCCAATCTAGGGCGTACACAATATAATAAATAACTCTCTCCCTAGTTACTCTAGTTATGCACTTGATATATACAATAAGGCATATCATGTTATGTGTGCAGGTATAGGTTCTATCCAGTTATATGTATTGAATGAATTCCTTCTCCCAGCTGTTTGTTTGCAGGGGAATAATGGGAAATGGGAACGCGGTCGGACTTTTTACGAGGATAATAAAACATTTAGTTGACCGCAGCACAGTTATGGAAACAATGCGACCGAACGCGAACCTAAAATGCAAACCTCTGGTGGGCAGGGAAGGTATTGCCTCAGCGAATAATTTTATTTATTTGTTTAAATACGTATTATACCTCGGTATTCATAATATTATTATACTATTTATTTTTATTTTCTTCTCATAATGCATTGTTTCAAGGTCCAATTTTTAACCGCGCTTTCTTGCATCGAGGCCAACAATTTTACAAGTGAAAATTTTACACCTTTATTATGCTGTCCTTTAAACAAATATGTTGATCTCCTTGTTTGTATGTCTCCCTGCTATCTCCTGTATTAACGTTATTTTGCTATTTCCTATGTTGTCTTTTAAACAAATATGTTGATCTCCTTGTTTGTATGTCTCCCTGCTATCTCCTGTATTAACGTTATTTTGCTATTTCCTATGTTGTCTTTTAAACAAATATGTTGATCTCCTTGTTTGTATGTCTCCCTGCTATCTCCTGTATTAACGTTATTTTGCTATTTCCTATGTTGTCTTTTAAACAAATATGTTGATCTCCTTGTTTGTATGTCTCCCTGCTATCTGCTGTATTAACGTTATTTTGCTATTTCCTATGTTGTCTTTTAAACAAATATGTTGATCTCCTTGTTTGTATGTCTCCCTGCTATCTCCTGTATTAACGTTATTTTTCTATTTCCTATGTTGTCTTTTAAACAAATATGTTGATCTCCTTGTTTGTATGTCTCCCTGCTATCTGCTATATTAACGTTATTTTGCTATTTCCTATGTTGTTTTTTAAACCGACCGGTCAGTGGATGAGTTGGCATCGTGTTTGGGTCTCACCCAGGCGTCGTGAGTTCAATTACTCGGCTGGCTAATTCCTCCATTACGACACAAGCAACATCTTCCGCTTACTGTGCTGGTAGTAGGAGATTTTCAAATATTGTCAGGTTATTCGTAACCAGGTAATATTTTTCTTTCTTTAAAAAAATGAAAATGAAAATTAAGCAAATATGGTGGTCTCCGTGATTGTATATCTCCTTGATATCTGCGGATATCTTTCAAATTATTTAAATTCTACTATCATATTAAAGTTTATCCTCACTGTAACAAAACTGTTATACTGTTTTAGTATCTCTCAGTTTGTATGATACTTTGATATGTTTATAATATTCTTTAATTGCTATTATATAATTGGAGTCTGTTAGCACTATAACAAAACTGTTCTAATATTTTCAATAGTTCAAAATATTTTATTTTTGCAACTTGTGTACATTGTCGTATTGTTCTATTGTTGCGCGACTATTTGCAGGATTATTTTTATTTATTAGTGTATTACATAAAATTGTCGAACTAAACTTCTGCTGACAAGCTACATACAGATACAAATTCAAATTCACATTCTATGAAAAATAATATTATACAATAAAAAAAATAACTAAATCAAATAGACATCAAAATAATAAATTGGAAAAAAGTGAAAAATTGATTTAAGTTGCTTTGCGTTGTTACTTAAAAACAAATTGTCAAATGCGAGTACGTAAAAACATTTCAAAGACGAAGTGAGGCATAGTAATGACATTTTGTTGTTCAAAAATAATAAATAACAGCTATATAGACTTTGATAGTGACTTTCCATTAAAAAAGCAGTTTAGTTCACCTTGTTAATGAAAGCTTTAATGTACGTATTATATTTTGTTTGCTGGATTTAAAATTAATCGATTGGTTTAAAAATGTATTTAACTGAATATGAATATAAAAAAATTATCACGTTTTAGCACAATTTTAGATAAAAATTCCCACTTAATATTTGGCCGGGAATTCGCCCATCACTACCCCTGCATCAATCTAACAAGAAAAAGTTCGCGCTCTTTTTATTTTGACATGTATATAAAACAGTGTTGCCAGCCTGGGAGAAAAAGCTCAAACAATGGCGACACCCAACACCGACCGGCCCGTGGTGGGTAGGTACCGGTATAGTAAAATAAATACGAACAGCTGGCCGCGACGAATGGCGGCATGGATTTCAGGTGCGTTTATGATTGCATAATATTATATTAATATCTACACATGTGTGGAGATCTTTATTGTAAAATTGTAAAGGTTGCAATATCACTAAAACTAATCTGAAACAAATCCAAATGGATGAAAACGTTATTGTAAAACTATTAGTTATCCCTATACTGACAGCGACCTAAAAATAATAAATATTATATTGTCTTTTTTTACACCAAGTAAAAAATAATTATATCCTCACTGATATTTTCCCTGCATAGGATTGCAATTAAATAATATTAAGAAAATTCATTTGAATTTGAATGAATTGTATTATGAGGTGATGTGTGTGGAGTTGAGTGGTTTCTGTGTCAGTCTGTATTTGCTGTAAATAACTTTTCTATTTCATATCTCGATATGTAACGTATCCAATTTGATTTGCGTTTTAAATGTATTCATGTTGTGATTTTTGAAGGATAGTGGGACCTTGTTGTAGAGTTTAGTACCGCAGCATAAGAAGCTTTTTTTGACAAAATTTTGTATCTGCAGTTGCTTGATGGGTATGTGTTTTGACTCTGAGATCTAGTCACATCAAGATAGATGAGTCCCAGCTCCTCCCAACTGTCTGGAGCCAATGAGACTGTGGCATCCCCAATCGGCGTATATTCTGAGATTGAAGATATTGAGGAGTGGAAGAAGGAAGATGAGGAAGTACTTGGCTATTCAGATCTGGTCACCAAACACAACTAAAGCAATTTTAAGCAACTGAATGATGATCTTTCACCAAGGAGATACTGACAGCATCTACCACTCTGGAACGTGTCGCAAATATACTACATATTATTTTTAATGAACAAATTGTGAAACAACACAATTCAATTAAATTAAATTTACTAGCAAACGCCGGGATTCAGACCCGCGACCTCTGGATTCGTAGCCAAGGATCGTAACCACTTAACGTCGGAGACACTAATGAAAAAATGAAAGATAATAACGCACTTGTTGTTATGTTTATAAGAAATAAGCTCCAGTAAGCCAAATTAAAATTGGCTTACCGGGACTATTAATCAGTATTATACCATCTACTTCACTTCATCCATTGTCTCATAAACTAGCCCCCTTCAACTCAATGATAGATCGGTCTACTAATGTCCCTTTAAGCAATGTAAATTATAATAATAAATAATTTCTTCAAATGCTTGATAACTTTGTGGCATCATTATTAATTATATAATTGAAAATACACTTTGTATATATTTTTAAAAAATTTTTTTTTTTATTTTTCATTTTCATTTTTCTATACTTGAAATTATTTTTTAGTATTCATTTATTCCTGAAGATGATAGCATTGCTATCGAAACATGTAGAAATATTTACATATTTTAAGTAAAGTGGTATATACAAAGTGTATTTTCAATTATATATAATAATAAAATTAACATTTTAAAACAAATAGCCCTAAACAATGGATATAAACCTGAATTAATTAACCGCTTAGTTAGTAAGAAATAAACTATCAAAAAAGTACATTTATTGTGGAAATAACAGCTTATCTAGTTACAACGACATTTATATAAAAAAACTCCTTTATACTAGCGAATTATTTTTAAAATTTCCCACATTTTACGAAATCACATTTCTCCACTTTCTACACTAATTCCAATGTTAAAAAAATTAATTAACAACAAGGACATTTCTAATAAATGAATAAAAAACGACATATACACTTTAGAATGTAATGAATCTGACGCACAGTATGTAGGAACTAAAACTAGAATCAGGGAACACGAACTCTGTTTACGGGATAATAACTATTCCGAGTTTGGTAATCATTTATTAGAGACCTATAATATTAATTAATAATAGCTTCAATAACGAAAAAAAAACTGTCTTTAAACATTAAAATATTAATACATATTTTAAATTGCGCGCCTTAGATACTTAGAATAAAAAATGAATTTAGTAAACAAAATAATAACAATTATTTTTATAAACAATAATTATTAGCCTGAAACACTCATCCAAATTGAAAAAAACCTTTCCGAGCAAAGATAAATGTCGCCGACAGCATCGACCGGCAATCAGAAGGGTGCGGGTTCGAGTCCTGTCGGCGACATTTATCTTTGCTCGGAAAGGTTTTTTTCAATTTGGATAAGTGTTTCAGGCTAATAATTATTGTTTATAAAAATAATTGTTACCCTTTGCGCTATGCACAAAAATCTTGTCTTAAGTTTTTAAGAACTTTAGTTTATCAATTAATAAAATAATAGCACCCTGTAAATCACCTTTGTTAACCATGTTTCATTGCCACTCCTACTCCCACTACCCTTACCTAATAATGTCTAATTATTTCTGTACTTATTTAATTTAAGTTAGTTTTAAGAACGCTAGTGAATGACACGGATCTGTGGAAACCGGTAGCGCAGTAATAAAATTAAGTAACAAAAGTACATAATGAATAAAACTCTTCAAACAAAATGTCTGGAAATTGTTACATAGTTAATGCCCAAGAAACACAAAAAAATGTAACAATTTCTACTTTCTTCTGTGAATTTAAGACACATTTTCAAATTCAGAAATTAATTCTTGAACGAATAATCAATTTCATTGGCCTGTCTGGGGCCAAGGAGTCGAAAGATGTTTTCAAATTATTTACGCTTATTATAGAGTGTTGATACCGACCCTGCTACATGGCAGTGAGGCATGGGACTGGCAGAGAAAAGATAAATGAGCCTGAATGCTATAGAAACGAGATCCCTGAGGCGTATGTGTGGAAAAACTATCTGTGACCGTATTATTACAAATACGGAGATTCAGAAATAATGTAAATCTGATGTAAGTGTAATGATGGGTAGAGCGGATGAACGAAGAAAGAAGCGCCAAGAAAATATACGACATCAAAGAGAAACATGGCATTACTGAGTGAATCAAATACTTGAGTCAAGTAATGTCAAGAGAAAGAATAACAGAAGATTATGTATGAGACGCATTGGTGGCTGGTGATTTTTAAGTGTGCTGGATTGAGTAAACGGAATTATTGATGTCGTTATAAACGAAAAAGTTTTTTTTTCAAAAACCTGATTTTTGTAGGAAGATTTTCAGGAATTTTCAATTCGGCGGTGAGCACCATTTTACTGAAAGATCTTATTAAAAAAAAAAACATTTTCGGCTGCAATAGCATTAATGATTTTTCAATCTTAGCACTCTAGCATACTAAAAGTCACGAGCCACCAATGAATTGAGACATTGCATGAATGTGAATAAAGCAAAGAGCGTGTGTCAAAACAGGGTTGTGTACCTGCCCGTCCTTTCTTCCCACACCTCCGGGGACGCTTAGTTAAATAGTTAACAATTAGAATCAGTTTATCCGGTCTTAAAAAGTCATTCCATCAAATTAGTCACAGTTATATTATTTTGACATCATAAAACTTTATTAAAGATAAGTATGAGGTATGAACTCAGCAGAAGAGAGAGAAGTTAGTGATGATGGGTTAGATCAGAATCCAAAAATATACAAAAGTGATAATATGTGCTCACCTGGCATCCAGGAAGATGATCTTGAGGTCCAGGCTGGCCCGGAACATGAACATGTTGTGGTGCATCTTGAGCTCCGTGACGGCCGAGGGGGGCAGCGAGTGACCCACGGCCACCAGCCCAAGAAGTCGCACGCCCCCGCCCCCGGGTACGTGGCGGGCCTTCAGGTACCCCGAGCAGTGGATCACCTGAGGGAAATAAGGAAACTTTAGCAAAGGGCACCAAAATGAACGTTCGAGTTACGTTAGGGCATGGAAATAACAGTGAAATTTTGCTAGGGCACGAAAGGCAATTTAGGTACGGCATGATAAGTAATATTTCAATTTAAGATAGAGGACGGAAATAAATTCAAATCACCCAGGGCACGTACGCCAATGTAGGTAGGGCACGTTAAAAAAAAAGTCAACTGCAGGTAGGGTATAATAAACCACGTACTCAACGTTTGGTTAATTACCAAAACAACATGTAAACTTTAAGTAGAGAGAACAATAAAATATGTCAATTTTGGGAGGCCCAACAAGAGTCAGGTTAAATTTATAATTAGTCTAGTTAGAACACGTTCATTTTTTTTACATCTTGGGGAAAACAAACAAAAGTAATCTTTAAATAGGGCACGAAAAACAAAATGGAAAATTAAATAGGGCATAAAAAAATATCTGTCAACTTTGCATAGGGCACAAATAAATTGTCAAATTAAGTTAGGACAGGATTTCTTAAAGACGCGACCCCCTTCAAATAAAAACAAAAAAAATACTTCCACGCGACCCCCCAACCTTTTAATATGTAATGGTATGCACTTCCCATAAAAATCATACATTGCACAAGCGCGCGCAAATTCGGCTTTTTTCGTTTTTAACATTGCGGTAAAAATGAAAAATTGGAAAAAAAAATTGGTTGAAGAAAAACAAGCTCACCCATCGCATTTATATGTATTATATGGGTACAATTTTTATTTTTGTTAGTGACCTACTTCTTCTGCATAATTATAATCATTGGTTGCTTATTACATAAAAGTTTTAAAGATATGTATTTATTTATTGACAAATCGCGACCCCCAATTTGACAACCACTGAGTTAGAGCATGAAAAACAAAAAAGGCAATGTTATGAAGGGTAGGAAAAACAACAAGTCATATTTAAGAAGGACACGACAAATAACTAGGTATCTAAAGATAGGGCATATATCGTATTGCACAATTTTTATGTACAGTGCCAGGGAACATTTCTCCTTCTTGTGTCAACAATGGTTAGAGGTGCATAAATATGGAGATAATCTTCTCTACTCAGTGAGCGGGCTGCCTATTGCTACTGTAGGGCTTTTATTTATTTTTATTTCAATGAATTGTAAACTGTGTTTTATGTGCTAGCGGCACTTGCCGATGGCGAACTTATATTTAAACCTATTCATTAAGGTAATGGAGGGTATAAAGATAGGGCATTATTAATAACATAAAGGGCACAAAAACTAAAAACCTATCCTAAAATAAGGGCACAAAAGAAGCTAACTTTAGCTAGGGCACGATACACAGATAACAAAAGTACTTGTATAGCTTAGGCTTCTCTTTTTGAATTTGTCAATTATGTTCTACAGATATGAAGCTATTTATCTGCGTGATGATTAAAAATTACAAACCGTATTTTCCGAAATTAAATTATTTGTCAAACCCCCTCCCTTCACCATAGAGTAAAGTCTTATATTGAGGAATTTCCGGCGTCATCAAACAAAAATCTAGTTCTGGAGAACAAAATAATTGGACTTCTCAACTTGGCCAATAACCCGACAAGTGTGCATATATTTTCATGGCATTCACCCCTAAGTAATTACCTACCCCCCAATGAAAAGTTTTACCGATAGAAGTGTGTTGTGATCGTGTCTGTTTGCCCTAAATAAGCTCAATTATTCCATACTTTTTAAAAATGAATCCAATAATTTTCGAATACCTAAATTGTTTTTTTTTGAACGGGCAAACAATTTCATAGACTTGTCAGAGATCTAGACTCCATAGTTGAGCGGTTACGATCTTCGGCTATGAATCCGGAGGCGCGGGTTCAAATCCCGGCGTGCGCAAGTAAATATTATTTGATTAATTTGTAGTATTTCACAATTTATTCATTAAAAATAATATATAGTATATTTGCGGCACGTTCCAGGGTGGTAGATACTTTCAGTATCGCCCTGTTGAAAGACCACATTTCAGAATCGAAGCTTTGCTTGAAATGGCTTTAGCCATGTTTGGTTACCAGATCTTAATAGCTAGATACTTCCCCACTTTCCTCTTCCCATCTCCTTCCTCTCCGCACTACCTTCAGCCTCACAACATACCCAATTGAGAATACAATGTTCTCACTGGCTCTAGACGGTTGGGAGCAGTTGGGACCTTTGTGCGGTACTCACATAAAAAAAGAATATATTTGGCGACATCCGTTTTCTTTCACATCAGTATAGATCTTCTAGGGGTTTTCTGTACAGTGGCAACCCCACACTTTCACTGCACAACAGACACACCAAGGAGGTCTGCCCCAGTGGAAACGCGTGATGCATTTCCACCGTTGCATGCGATGCAGTCGAACCCTCAGATAAGGTAATTCCACATGCACTTTCAGAAGGAACGTGCCCTTGCATATTTTGCTATTATCAATAGATGCATTAAAGGAATAAGCTCTACATTTTTATGTAATATACGCGACACTTTATTATACGAAGTGCCAATTTAAAAATCCTCGTGTCAGTATTTTGGAAGGACGCGAACGATATAAATTTACAATTAAGAAGAGAGGAAGCGATCTCATTCGGGATATTTTAGTTTTTATTTCTGCGTTGCATCGTTCCACAATTCGCTCGATAGGTGTGTACCAGAGGCATTGAGACGCTCGCCACTGCCGCCGCCTGCATAACCTCAGGATCCCACTATGACCTCTACCAACTCTCCTTCACCACATTACGAAGAAGAAGTGTGGTAGATGTAAATTATTTCATTTTATTACTGTTTATTATGCGTAATGTGTAATCCCGTCAAAGTGCTATCGATACATATTAATCCCTGTACCCTGTACAAATAACATACTGCACATTGAATTCGTTTGAAACAGGGGTTAGTCAGATTTTGCTATTATTGGTTGCGTCGAAATGTGCTCTAATTAAGTATTCAAGGATTATAGCCATTACGTTTTTTCAGCATTCAATGGATCAAATGTTATGTACAAAGGTCGGGGAAAACTAATGGATTACTTTTATTTATTACCTGTGTACTTCAAAATAGCATTGCAATGAAATAAAAGACATTATTTCAATTATTTCTCAGCTAACGTATTTATGATCCCTTAAATCCTTATATCGATTTGAAATAAAACTGATGGCACCAATTTGAATACCTTTGGACTCCTAGGCCCCAGACAGGCCAACGAAATTGAGTATCTGTCCAAGCACACGGACACGTCCATAATGCCCATTGAGTGGTAAATGGTTATTCTTACAATAACTATTAATATATATTATACAGATTTTGAAAATTTTTTTTTTTAAGAATCTAAACTCATCAACCTGCTCCAAGTATTCATCATTCACAACTATATTGCATACTGTTTTCGTACTCTCTCTTTCAAACACCATGACTTTGGACTTATTTACATTCATCATTAGCTCATTCTTCATACATACTTCGTTCATCCTATGTTTACGAGAGATGGAAAGACTGATAGGGATATTGAAAGAAGGGTGAATGCAGGAAACTCCACTAACGGAGGACTGAACGCGGTTGGCGCTAACAAAAAGTTGTCCATGGAAGCGAAGCTAGCAGTCCACAATGGAGTGCTGATACCAACCTTGATGTATGGCAGTGAGGCATGGAACTGGCAGAGGAAGGATGAAAGTAGACTGAATGCTGTAGAAATGAGATCTCTGAGACGAATGTGTGGTAAAACCATGTATGATCGAGTGAAAAATGTTGAGATTCGTAAAGAATGCAAGGCTGATGTAAGCGTAGTGAGAAAGATTAAGAAAGGGACGCTTAGATGGTTTGGGCATGTAGAGCGAATGAACGAAGAAAAGGAGTGTAAGGAGAATATATGACGCGAATGTGAATGGAAGAAGAGGCCGGGGACGCCCGAGGAAGACATGGCACGATCAAGTGAATCAAATACTCGAGTCGGGCCATGTCAGAAGTCGGAATAACAGAAGAGAATGTATGAGGCGTTGTATGAATGTGAATGAAGCAAGAAGTGTATGCCAAGATCGAGTTGTTTGGCGGTCCATCCTCTCTGCCTACCCCTGCGGGGAAACGGCGTGATGGTTAGTTAGTAGTTAGTTAAGAATCTAAACGCCTCACAGTGCTGCAGTCCCATACAAGGCCAAAAGAACTAGGCATTTACTACTGATGCTCACACTCTTGCGTTGAGTCTTGCAAAACAACTGATAAAGTGTCTTCCAGACGAGCGGGTGGCCCAGTAGTGTGGCCGACGGAAAAAAATATATTAAACCGATTTTTTATTTTTTGATTTGGCAATACTTGGCTATACTCATTGTTTCCGCTGAGCGAAGCGGTCTTGAAATTTGAAATTTCGCTTTGAAAATCGCGTTTTATTTAGAAAATTCAAATTTCAAGACCGCGTCGCTCAGCGGAGAGAAGGAGTATTGCCATTATTGCCAAGTCAAAAAAAAAAAAAATCTGTTAATATATTTTTTCCATCGGCCACACTACTGGGCCACCCGCTCGTCTGGAAGGCACTTTAAGGTTGCAGTTTTCTTATAGAATGCAACATGTTTATCTGATATTTTTTTTAATTCCAGAAAATAAAAACATACATTTTCTGTTATTTTACTAGAATGGTTAACTAAAGATTAAACACTTTTATTATTTTGTTCATTTGACTTCAGAAGGAATGACTACTTTTTTAATACACTTTGGCTTCTTTTTCGAGGCGATGCAATGCAAAATTATGTGTTTTCTGTTTGAGAATTTGATGGCCTGGAAATATCGTAGGTGATTTAATTAAATACTGTAAGTAGAACACACCTTGGCCTTTCGTTTAACCGTGCATTTTTGGTGAGTTTTTTTATAAGCCCCGAAAGAAATAAGGCATTATACCTAAAAAAATGTTTAAAGCGCAAAATCTTCTACTAACGAACCCCTTTTCCGATATTGTCGCAATCCTTATGACAATTTGGGTTTTTTAGAATATGACCGTAAAACATTTTGATAATTATGTCCGAGCTTTAGAAAATAAAATAAAACAAGCATTTTGGTGATGGTTTTTTGTGTAAATTGAAACATGAAATCACGCACTCCTTATTGCCACCTGCATAAGGAGTGCGTGATTTCGTTCTAATTTTACGAAGTGGATCACCTTAATGTCGTCTAGAAGGCAATTATACAAAATACCCTCCCGCGTAGCTAATGGATTTCTAGCTATATCGTGTGCGAATGGTGTGTAAATGTATCGTGTAAAGTGCATGTGTACTTGTGACTTTTAAATGATTTGTGTATTTGTATGTATGAGTTAATTATCTATTTTATATATTAGTACACGTATATTGTATTCATATAGTCTTCTTATTGTTAACAGTTTAGTTCCTCATATATTTTTAATGTATGTTCTAGAAGTAAAGTTTAATAGCTTTTTGATTAACTTGTTTTCAATTACCCGTAATTAATTTATTTAAGTTTCATATAGATTTTCCTGGATTTTAATTAAGTAGTTTAGACGTGATTGGGCTAGGTTATAATACAATTCTTTATAAAAATACTTGGTAACAGGGAATCTTATAAAAACGCCGTGTGAGGGGGTAATTTTATCTTGAGTTCCTTATATATGTTGCTTGAAGGTGTTAGTCGATGCACAGAACAAGATATTCCTTATATTGCCAGGATTTGCAAGTCGCTATTTCCATTTTTAATGACCTCGTTCATCAAAAACTTTTCTGTGAAAAAAGTTATTGAAGGTGTTGTCCAAGTATGGAGTGAATACAAATCTTATACAGGCAATCGCATCTCTGTACGAGGGAAGTGTTGCATGTGTTAGGGCAAATGGTGATTTTACGGGGTGGATTGACATCACAAAAGGTGTTAAGCAAGGCTGCGTAATGTCACCGTGGTTATTCAATCTATACATGGATAATTGTATGCAAGAATTGAAAGAGGTGGGCTTGGGCGCAAAAATGAGTAGTCTGCAAGTATGTTGCCTGTTGTATGCTGATGATGCGGTGCTGATAGCTAACTGTGTGGAAGATCTACAGTCCCTCGTATCTAGGATGAACGAAGTATGTATGAAGAATGAGCTAACAATGAATGTAAATAAGTCTGAAGCCATGGTGTTTTAAAGAGAGAGTACGAAAACAGTGTGCGATATAGTTGTGAATGATGAATACTTGGAGCAGGTCGATGAGTTTGTGTATTTGGGAAGTATGTTTACGAGAGATGGAAAGACTGATAGGGACATTGAAAGAAGGGTCAATGCATTAAACTCCATTAACGGAGGGCTGAACGCGGTTGGCGATAACAAAAAGTTGTCCAAAGAAGCGAAGCTAGCAGTCCACAATGGAGTGCTGATACCAACCCTGATGTATGCTAGTGAGGCATGGAACTGGCAGAGGAAAGATGAAAGTAAACTGAATGCCGTAGAAATGAGATCTCTGAGAGGAATGTGTGGTAAAACCATGTATGATCGTGTGAAAAATATTGAAATTCGTAAGGAATGCAAGGCTGATGTAAGCGTAATGAGTAAGATTAAGAAAGGGACGCTTAGATGGTTTGGGCATGTGGAGCGAATGAACGAAGAAAGGATTGCAACAAGAATGTATGACGCGAATGTGAATGGAAGAAGAAGCCGGGGACGCCCGAGGAAGACACAGCACGATCAAGTGAATCAAATACTCGAGTCGGGCCATGTCAGAAGTCGGAATAATAGAAGAGAATGTATGAGACGTTGTATGAAAGTGAATGAAACAAGAAGTGTTTGCCAAAATTGAGTTGTTTGGTGGTCCGTCCTCTCTGCTTACCCCTGAGAGGAAACGGCGGGATGGTTAGTTAGTTAGTTAGTTTCGTTGATTATTTCTAAAAAACATATATTGCTTATTTGTAAAAAGCATTAACTTTGTGGCTCGCCATAATTTACAATAAAAAACACATAAATTTGTTGTAGACCACTTTTATTTTATCAAAACTCTACCGGTTTCGGAAGCACCCTTCCTTCATCAGGAGAATATTAAAACTGGATATTGAAAAAAAATTTTTAATATTCTCCTGATGAAGGAAGGGTGCTTCCGAAACCGGTAGAGTTTTGATAAAATAAAAGTGGTCTACAACAAATTTATGTGTTTTTTATTGTACATATATTGCTAATGAGCGCCATGCATTAGTCATCCAACCTGTCGGACTGTAAATTATTTGGGCAACTGTAGTTGAAAAAAAAGAGTTCCTTGTTCCTAGGTACGCATCGAGTTTAATTTTGAATGCTGGCAACCCCAGTCGTTCATTTCCCCGCCGAGTCGAGTGTGTGGGTCCTCGCAATGGCGGCCGGTCGTTGAATGGAGTTGAATGAAAGGGCGCGTGACGGCTCATATTTTAAGGTTATTAACATTCTGGTATGATCGGACCCTTCAATGTGTGACCGATGTCAGAGGGGAACCAGGCCTGGAGCGATATTCTGGTTAGTTTTAAGGAAGATTCCTTATCCTTTTCCTTAGGCTTAAAGACATCTTGCCTAACTGCGGTTCCGGTTCTCTCGAATGACAACTGCCAGCTATCATTCACCAAATGACATTCATTAGTATATCAATATTTGCGTAGTTTTAACAAGACTCAATATTAAGTAAGTTACAATGTACTAAATAAGTTATTATCAACTTTTAACATTATTAGCTATTAAGCTTTACAGTTAAAATGGCAAAATAAACTCAGGTTGCAAATGTCACTTTTAGAAGTAGTGACAGAATAAACAGGTTATTACTATCTAGTGAGGTAGGTACCTTTTTACAAAACATAATTCTTCGTTAAAAGGCATATTTATGCAATTTAAAAATAAAATAAAAATGGATTAAAATGCATTATAATATAATGCAATTGTTTTTAAAAGTTTTCGTTTTAAACCTTGTGTCACTTGAAGATATTTCATCAATTTGTGTTTTCAAATAATCTCTTAATAATCTGTTTAGAATTTTTTTGCTATGTCTCTACGAAATTCCGCAGTCAAGCAAGAAATTTTTAAGCCCAAGGAAAGGGATAAGGAATCTTCGATGAAACGAACCAGAATAACGCTCCAGGAGGCCCCTTTTACTACAAATGCAAGAGTTTGCTCAATCATTTACTAAATGGCTTGTATAGAGTAAACTAATTAGTTTTCTCGGGATAGTGATTTAGTTACCACCTATCTGTGTCCTTACTACTGGCTACATTTTACGTGTAACCTACTTATTGGGTTCAAATCTGTCTACGTTCTTATGAATTTTATATTAACTCCACACGAGGGGATCTGGGGGAAATTATTTCCCTAATGGCCAACATCATATCTAAGGATGCTGTGTGGAGGGCAGCTGACAATAATTTTGATTACAACGCGAAATTTGCTTATCTAACAGGCTCGGAAAAACTAATATTTTTTGTCGATGACAAAGACTGTCAAATTTCATATGCGGTATGGGCCATCCTAGCAAGTTAGTGTCAACAATAGAGCAAATAAGACACAGAGATGCCCTAACACAATAAACCAAAATAAGAGGGGCGGGGAGCGACCTTGGCATGCCGCCAAAGTAAGTAAAACAGCAACAAAGTAAAAATGTTCGGCTTGCTTACAAAAAACTGATTATTTAGTTTGATCCTTTTTTAGAAATGTTTTGTAATTTTTTTACCGCGTGAGTTTTGCCTCCAGCCGTCGAAATCGTACTTATGGCAAGTCTATTAATTCTGACGTCAGTGGCGTCGACTGTTTCACTATCTTGTTGAGGAAAGCCTTTATCCAATGTTGATAATTCGTGCTAGAGATCCAAGCGCCAAATCTCAGGGTCGGAGTGCGAATATAATTTTTTTTTTTCATTTTCATTTATTTACAAACAATTTTTATAATAAAATCAATTATTATATAGTTTGGTGTGTGTGTACTGTAAATTATTCATATGTAATAGCGTATCGGGAACGCCTCACTAGGAGAACCGGTACTGAGGTGTTTATGACATAGTATTATTGTGAAATGGTTATTCAGTAAAAAAAAATTATCACTTAAAAAATAACTTAATTTGGGTGCCTTTAAGCTCTATAAGTGTTGTTGAATATAAAAAAAATATTATTAATAACAGAAATTAGAGTATTTATGAGCAAACCAATTGTCAATAATATTTTGATAATGTTAATGCTCAATACTATTATTATTCTTCGAGTTAAAGTTTATAAAAAGGCACTTAATGTTTAGTTATGGTTTATTATGAATAGAATATAAAATTATGTATGGTAAAGCTCATCCTTGTTTTGACATTTGACAGTCTAACCTCAAAACTGACCGGTCATAGATTTGGAGCGTTTTGGCGACCTTTGGAGTTCCGTATTAAAATTTTAAAATAAAATAAAAATGTTTTAAAAAAGACAAAAATTTACATTATTTATTTGTGTTTTGTTTGATTTGGTGTAATTATGTTATGAAAAAAATCTGTTCCTTTTGTTTTCATCCAGATCAAAAAGGTCGTATTAATCATTTTGATGATCAGTACACCCCTGAGCGGGATTTTAAGAATTGGCAGAGCTTTGTCCAGCCAGTCTCTACAACGAAAGGACATAATATGTTTAAATGGCTGTAAAAATCCAGCGTTGAGACATGTTCACGTTCACTGTTATTTATTAATTTTATGCGGATTTGAAGAGAGTTGCGGATAATTTGATGGTTATTTCGACGTCACGCGAAATGGACCCCACAAGATTTCACTGGAAGATAGCTTGTTCGCTAATCGCCTGCATAATTCCCGATTTTTCACACGCTTTTGAAATCCTTGCAGCAAGTAAAACACAACATACGGTTGTGAAGGACGGAGAATTTCTTGCAATACCCACATGTGATATGCCTTGGAGACGTTATGCATAAAAATCATAGCTAATTCTCAGAAACTTAACGTAATACGCGCTCACAGATGGCGGTAATTTTAGTATGGTAAACTTTTTAAATATTGAATGAATTGTTTGTTGGCGGGAAATATGAACTTTAATAGTGCACAACTGCTGACCCTGTACAAATCGCAAGGGCGCCCCACTATGGAATTTGGCAGTCACCTCTGGTCAGGAGTCCCAAAATATTTTTCCGTCATATTCTAAAAATCTCTGTCACAATGAACAATATGATAATATCCGTTAACATTTTTTTAGATCTAACAGATTATTTTTTTCTAGGTGGGTAAAAAGACTCGGTCATACTCGACCTAAACCAAAAAAATGGCCGGTTAAACAAAGGCCAAGGTGTGTTCTACTTGCAGTATTTAATTAAATATATAATTTTCAGACTAAAAATATATGATTCGCATTGCATCGCCTCAGGGGACTAGGGGGCCCCGTTTGTATCTTTTGCGTTAGCTAGCGCAAGATAAATCGCAAATAAACCACACATTTTGATAGTTTGATCGTCCGTATCAGGCTAACAAGTTACCTTTAAGTGTTTACAGTGTATGCATTTACGTGGAGACAAATCCGTAACGCAAAAGCAAGAGACGACGCTGCGTTTATGAAAACTGTCAAAATGCGTTGTTTATGGCCGATTTAACTTGTGCTAGCTAACGCAAAAGATACTGACTTGATCCCCGGATGAGTCCTTCCATCGGTTCTCACGTCAGGATTCAGTCTTACTTGTTTTATAAAAACAACGAAGTTTCTACTTTTACGTGTTCTCATCCAAAGCAGTTAGTTCCTGTTCTTGAAGCTAGTAGAGAGACAGAGGACTAAATATCATAGCAGCGTACGACACAGGAACAGAATACACAGCTTCTGGCAAGCCACAAGCAGTCCTGATGAGAGACAGGTCAATTCAAGGTCAACATTTATAAAACTAAATACTGTAACAAAATATTCGGTTTTTGTAAACAAGCCGAACCTTTTTATTTATTTGCTACATAACTTTAATTTATTCATTATATTGTATTTGGGCTTTTACATATGTTGTTTAAAATTCAAATTACAATAGTGACACAGGTACAAAACACATCACAGTAGGTAAGTACATAGATAGCCTTCACGAAATACAACAACTAAATATGAATGTCTTACAAACAAATATAGCAATAAAATCGTGTAATGCAACCATACAATTTGCAACAAAGGCGAAAATACGAAATACACAGATCATTCACTAATACTTATACTCTAGACTCATATCTAGTTAACAATTGTCAAGGATGCATGCAATAATAGTCATTTTGTATTTGTATTCCGAGCAGTTGAACATATCTACTATGTCTGAAAAAGTATAACCTTCTGCGTGAAGTCTAGGTACTAGTGAATTTTTGAATGACTCACTAATGAAATGGCGGCACGTATAGTTCGCCCCCTTATTTTGATTTATTCCCTTGCGTATTAGGGCATCACTATGTATTATTTGCTCTGTGGTGTCGTGGAACCGGCCCTGGCAGTACTGACCTTGTATCCGGAGGTGGTGAGGCCGGCATTCCGCTTAGCCAGCACGCACTTCATGCGGATGAAGAAAGCGCGCTCGCACTCCAGGTCGGCGCGCGGGCCGTGCGCGGGCGGGCACGCTGGGCCCGGGCCCGCCGTCAGCACGGCGGACATCTCCTCGTGGTCGGCGGGATGCACGTACTCGTAGATGGAGTTCCCCGTCAGCTCGACCTGTACAAACACAACACACAACACGTTAGTCTACTATCACATGGCTCTTGTCAATAGAAGCGATTCTAGTGGCCAACAGAAAGGAACAAACATAAATTCCAGTATATTTGGTTTTTTTTTCTAAAGTTAGTTTATATAGTTAAAATAATTTTAAATTTTTCGAATCCCGCCAAAACGCTCCAAATCTATGGCCGGTTGGTTTTGATCAGTTTTGAGGTTAGAATGTCAAATGTCAAAACAAGGATGAGCTTTAACGTACATAATTTTATATTCTATTCATGTTAAACCATAACTTAACATAAGTAACAAAATGATGTACCTCTTTAGAAATTTTAACTCAAAGAATAATAATAGTATTGAGTATTAACATTATCATTATATCTCTATTGATAATTGGTTTGCTCGTGAATACTCTAATTTTTTCATTAATAACAGTTTTCATATTGAACAATTATGGAGATCACCCAATCGAACTATTATGGAGAGAAAGTCACCCAAATTAAGTGTTAAATAAAAATGTTGTAAAAATAAAAATGTCTATACTAATCCAAAAACAGAATGCCCATGTGACGTCAGAATTTCTAAAAGCAATGATACGAACACAAGAAGGTGTTTTGTGTTTGACGAGATAATTTTTTATTCACTTTTTAATAACGATTTATAAATTCTACGTATAATTATATATATTAAAAGTTATATATTCAGAATCCGGGTTTGCTGATCTACATGAATATATATATTTTTAAAGCCATTATGTTTTTCACTAGAGTTCCTCATTGCGTGAACGAGTATAATCCCGATGTGCCAGTGAGACATGAAAATGACAGAAATGATGAAAGCACACCGAAAGATGTAGAATTGAAATCCCTGTTTGGTAAAACCATGTATGACCATATAAATATGGCCATCGAAAAACATTGCAAGGCCAAACCATCACATTCATAGAGAAGTTCAGATTCCACGACGTGGAACTAGAATTTTTCATTACCATGGCACGACCGAGCTAGTCGCTTTGTCCTTTGAAATTTTTTCATCACCTAAACATTTTTCACATTCGAGTTAGACAATTATTTAAAAAGAAACAAGGCGATTCAATATAACTCTTGAATGATCCTTTCGGCACCGGTGCGCAGTCGGGAAACACGCCAAATGCGCACCCAACATTGTACACAAGAACGGGTCGCTTCCACGACTCGTTCTTGTGTTCAACAGTCCGGCTGTGGAATGATTTACTGGCCTATGTGTTTTGTCCCTCCTACCACAACGTGGGTCTCTTCAAGATCCAGGTTCACTATTTAATAATAATAATAATAATTGGTTGATTTGTATAGGGTGGTTTTTTTGTGAAAAATCTCCTCAAGGGCTCTGTACAAATATTACTTCATATTCTCTATCTAATTATGTACAAACAGATACAGAAAAACATGCTTACCTGACAAGTCGCTTCAGATGAACACAGTTTTATTAGAAAATGTAAGCTTAGAGAAGATATGATTTTTACAGGTGCTAATTTATCCTTCTTAGGAGGTCCTCTAAAAGACCCTCCACACAGCATCCCTAAAGATGACATAGGCCTTGTGGGAAATTATTTCCCTCAGGGCCTCCTGTGTGGAGTAATTATTTAACCTTTTTTTAATGTACTTTTGATTTGTGAATTCAAATTATTTATGTAAAAAATCGCATTTCCGTGTAAATTATCTTCCTTACAAAGTGTTAAACAACTAAAAAGTCAAAATTGAACTTTTAAAGCAGCACCCTCAATTTTTGTCTTCTATTAAATGTCAGACTGTACCGTGTGTTTTTACCATAAAAGCAAGTATTTAAAGAATTTTTGACACCACTGGCTACGGCTTCAAAAGGCATAGAAGAATGACAGTTTCCAGTCAAATAATTACAATTTAATATTTACTGACACTAGTAGTAATACGATTGGCTGGATTCATTACCTGGCTCAATCCAAGGTGGACGCTGGCCGTCTCCGATATGTACATGATCTTGCCATCTGGCGCAACCACGAAGATGAATCCATCCAGGGTCTGCAGCAGATGGGATCCGAGCTCCCTGATGAACATCTCCCGGGGACCCCGCGCTGGTGGGACTGCGCCCCAAGCGTCTCCGAGACCTGGACATGGAATTTCTGTTAATTACGGATAGATGGATGGTTTTCTTCTCACAGTAATTGAGTAAAAGCTGAAATGACAAAAAATATTTATGCTTGTTATGAATTGGACTTCGATGGTAGAAGAGTATGTAATGATTTAAAATTCTCACGGCCAAAAATAAGATCGTAAATGATTTTTGGGGAATTAGGTTGTGTTACGCTTCCTCTCCCTTAATCAGAGGTTACAGACAGACGTTTCCTTACCTTGCAGTGTCCATAATTTGCTCTGATGATGGATACTGCAAGGCTCCCTGAAACCTTGTCTCAAAGAGCAGGGTTCCTGCAGCAAAATTTCAGCGGTAACACCTCTTTCTGTTACACGTGTCGTTTATGGGGAAGTAGGAGAGCAATCATTGAAATACAGTTAAAAGAGGATGCTTTTAGAAACAGGAAAACAATGAAATGCTAGTATTTTAGGTTAATACGTTGTTAGTAAAACATCCAAAATAAGAAATAAGTCAGCCAACAAATTTAAACAATTTATTAAATAAAACTAACAAACACTTTGTTTTAAACCACAAATTAATTTTTCTTTTTTTCACCAATTAGTTTCGCTTATCCCAAGCTTCGTCTGGATAAAATTTAAAATTAAGCAAAAATTACATAGGAGGAAATAACCACAGGTGATACATGATAAAAAATAGAGAGGCACAATATAAAAAGAAACAATGGAACAGTGAGACAGATATGTGCTGATAAATTATAATAGAATGAGAAAAAGTATAAAAGGAAAAGAGACAGAATGTCAAAGACGGGATGGATTAAGAGATAGTCGAAAATTTTAAGCTAGAGGGAAATATATCTATTATACGACTGTAGGACAAGTTAGGTTGATTATTTAAATATTAATATCAATGTTAATGGCTTTCTTTGTTTATAATGATTCTAAATTGTCTAATCTAACGCCAAAATCATTTTTGTGTAGAACATTAGCGCCGATGCTACGATTATAAGTATGATTTTTTTACACAAACTTTGGTTGCGTTTTGATTAAATTAATGATGCCCAAATGAATCCGTTGTTTAATACAAGCGTGCTTGATATTCGATGTAAAAGCAAAATCAGAATTTGCTGTCTTGAAATGATAAGAAGAAAGTTCATACACCTCGATAGCTAATGTCGTGGAACCAGGAGACATCGCCAAACACCAAAATACAATCCCTGTGAACTTTAAAATTAACATAGATGCAGCTTGGCATTTAATTCTAGATGTTTATTATGTTGAAACTACAAAATGTCATAACTATGGCAACTCCAAGGCTTTGAAATTTTGTTGTTGGTTATCGAAAAAGAGCATTGAACTGTTGTCGACCACTATTTTTACTTTAGTTATTTATGGATAGTTTCAATTTATTTAAAATGAATTAACCAATAAACAGTGGAACGAGGGACATTTTTGTGTATTAGGTGTGTTTTTGCGATTTTAGCAGAATTTCGAGCAAGGAAGCTAGTGTCCAACTTAGAAGATGTTTACAAACGAACTCTTGAAATGATCATACATAAACAATTTTTTTGTAGATTTATAACGATTTTGGAACAGTTACAAATAACCATTTACATTCTGATTTGAGGTTATCCTTCGTATTCGAGTTTAACAGTACACAAAGAACGCCCAACGGAACGGAAAGTTTTACAGTACACAAAGAATGCCCAACGGAAAAAAAAAGTTTTTTGACTGTTAAATTTTATTTATAATTTTGTTCTGTGAATTTCGTTTTGTTTTGTTTGTTTGTTTGTTTGTTTGTTTGTTTTTATTTTTTATTTTATTTATCGCACATCTAATAAATGGTTATTTCGATACATAAACGCTTTCCTTGCAAAGCGTTAAAAAATTAAGATTTTTTTACGTAAAACTGATGAATCTTCTCCTTTCGGAAAGTACCACTGTTTTCTGAACACCGTTTGTTTAAAGTAAAAAAACGTACTTGGACCATCGTACTTTTTAAAATCACTTTGATTTACCTATGAGCCGTCGTTGTGTTGCTATTTAAAACCTTTTAAACGAACGCAGGGTTCCAGAATTTTGTCTACTTTAAAATGTCAGACTGTACTGTCAACAGAATATATCGAAATATTGAAATATGACCTATACTCTGATCTAAATTTAAGTCTCAATAATGTGAAATTATTTTTTAAAAATATATTCCGTTCCACACAGATTTATCGGTTGGTCAATCTATTTACAAAACTACTAAGGTACCTATGAACGTGTTAATCTGTTTGATATTATTTGTATGACAAGATTAAATATACGATTATGACACCATTATAAAGCTGGACAAAGAACTTTGGACTGTGCAAACACTCAGATGGAAGATATGTCTAGTATCAAATTACAAAGACGTTTGTGACACATGAATAGCGCTAGACACGCGACTATAAACAGCATTTGATGTTTACATCATGGTGCAAATATGCTGGACATTTTGTGTCGGCATTGATCCATTTAAATAATACTATACTGATTGTATCAGCAGTCTAGGGCAGAGTTTCCCAAACGTATTTGGTTCGCCACCGCCATTTTTTTTATTTGAAATCTTTCGACTGCCAGGCCCCAAACAGGCCAACAAATTAAGGGAAATAAGAAAAAAAATTGACCATATGTGTGTTTTGTATTATAGGCATGGTGAACTAGTCAAAACTTCACACAGATTCCCGTTCCTGCGTTCTGTAAGATCTGTAATACCACAATATGTGAGTGGGTATTGGATTAGTTGATCCACCGTCTTGAATGCATTGCGTGGTTACTTCCTTGGAAAATAAACTATATAAAAAAAATCTCTAAACCGTTGGTATAATTCTATCGACTATGCATGACTGCAGTATATCTATTATAATATAAGTGGAAAAGTGTTGAAAATTATTTTATCTGAACGTATTTAGTGATTTTAGCAAATACTTTCTTATAGCCCTCGCCGGCCCGAACTGCTCTGCTCTGAAAATCTCTAACATCCCCGGGGAGGCAATATTGCAAACTTTGGAAATCAGTGATATAAATGCTGAGTAAAAAAACTGTTTCAGCGTTCAAAGGATTTGGTGAATAAAATTATTGGTGTACCACAAGATTCGAAGTTGGGTCCTACTGGTGTTTTAAAATTTAAATTATTATGTGCCTGTGTGTTTAAGATTTGAGATTTTGCAGGTTTTTGATTTTTTTTAATGATGAATGAATATGAATGTATCGAAACTGATGGAACTTGATATGTAAAGAGGTAGAAAATGAAATAAAAAGCTCATCTGCTAAGGTGTTTGTTCAAAATTATTCATACTTACATGCAACCATAGATACAAAATTACGAACAGTTGGTATTGAATTAAGAAGATTATTTCGAAGGACATTTTTGGTTACAATATTTCCATCATCATGTTCGTCGATTTTCTAGCTCTTACCATATAAGTTATCGAATGATTCACAAGGTTTGATTAGTTTAAGAGGATCATTAGTATTGGAGAGTGCAGCTGATTCAATTGGTTCGAAGAGTTCTACTGGTTCGACGGATTCGATTTCATAATAAGAATGAACTGAAAAATAAATGAAAAAAAATTTCAGGTGGTTTTTAATTACAATATGTTTAGAACTATAGATATTACATTCACCGTGTCCCCCCTAAGAACAGTAAGTCCTCCGTTTTCGTTTCATTCGGCTAATTGAAATATAGGTAACTTTAATCAAATTAACAGCGAATTTAACAAGATTGTGTTTTCTTCAATGATTGCGTTTACGAGTATATACATATACATATCTACCATAAAAATGGTGTGCATTGCTTTGGAGTATGAGGTAAGCTTGAAAATGAGTAACTACTGTGTTTTAATGTTTTAAGAAAAACTTCACCGAGGAGTTCATCCAATCGCTGAATAACCAATCCCAAGAAGGGTGATCCATACCAATTTGCCAAATGACATAATACCCTTCAATTCCCAGGCAACAGACAAGCCAACGAAGTTAATTGTTTTCTCAAGAAAGAATTTCAATAAATATTTTTTAAGTTTTTGATAGTTTTCAATAAAAGCAGGTAAAATTTAGTACTTAATTCTGGCACACGGATTAGCTCACAACACACTTCTCTCGGTTCATCTCTTAAGTCTATATGTTGATTACTATAAATCTCAATAGATGTGATTTTTAACAAATAATAGAGCTATAAAATTATGACATAGTAATTATTATTAGGTATAATCTTATTTAAAAAAAACTGTTGCCTCACCATCGGGGAACAGCTGCCTCAGCCGTAGATAGCTGGTCGACAGTCGGATGACTGAAGCCTTGTCCAGTTGGGCTGTGATAGCTGTAGGCAGCGGTAGCAGTCTCCCTAATTCCAGGAACTCTGCGTTTTCCTTTTCTCTCCTAGATCTCGCAGCGTTCTTACTCTTTTCCTTCATGGCTAGGACGTCAGGGGTGTCGCGAGCTGTAAAAAAGGAGAAAGGAGATTTATTTTGATTCAGGTTTCTGTTCAAAAATATTTAAATAATAAACTAATAAAAAAATATGAGTGGAAGCGATCAGCATCCAGAGTCTGGCCAATAAAGTTGTGAAGAGACTGGGTGAAAGAGGTTTGTAACAAGAGAAGGTCTATGTATATTCAGTGGCAGTTTTCTCTGAAGAGCGATTGTGCAGTGAACTTCCATTAAAAATATACGAACATAAGACTAACTTGCATTGCATATAAGCGCATTACAAACAACGCGCCGTTAAAATTCCCTGTTTAAAATCCACGCGATCGAATACCACGGTCGAAGAGCAACTCTATATTCCCATAGATGCTGCGCTGAATGGATTCATCATATATTGGCTCACGATCCCGAGCAAATACTCCATTCAAAAAAACAAAAACTAAATAACCTAGGCCGATCCATGTTGAAGTTTGTTCCCAGAGCTAACGAAAGAATGATTAGACACGTGATAGATAGTATATGTATTAGATTTATGTATTTATATTTGATGTGTATATCTTGTTCTAGTGCTAGGTGTACATCGTATATTCCATTCCATTTGATTTTGAATTTCTACTGAAAGAGCGAATTTCAGAATATGATATTTAAGGTCCGAATGGCCAGACTTTTAGATCACGAAACACGCCCGCATCGCATTTTTATGTTATTTTTTATTATTTATTTCAAATACAATAAATTCGTTCCTTCGTCATTTCGATCAAATGGAAAAGCGGCATGTAAGAGAGACAGAGCACGTGCTAAATAGTGTATTTACATTGGCTCTCTCGAGGCTAGAACCAAAATGTACCAAGTTGTTTTTTTTACTTTAACTCCACACAGGCAAATAATGGGCCTATGTTATTTTGGAGGATGCTGTGTGAAGGGTCTTTTGTAGAAGGGAGGAAACACAGAAGCTTGGAAATAGTTGCACAGCCGGGCTGTTGAATGGCGGATTAAAGAATCAAATAACACTGGAATCGAGCCATAATTTTATGAGCAATCCGGTAGTAAATCGAATGTTTTTTAAACGTCCTGAATATTATCGAAGCAAGAACCGTACGCAAACATATCGGAAAAAACCCTAAATATTCGAATTATTTCAGCGTGTGTAAGTACCTACCTACTACCTAGAAGCTACCCTTGTAAATGTATGTGGGTAGGTACTGGGTAGGTACCGAGGAGGGGGCCGCGAGCGGAGAAGTGGCAACACTATGAATAATTCATGGAAAAGGCGGGAAAGCGCTTGTCATTCGTTACCGACACAAAATGGCCGACTGCCAGGCCCTTTTGTACGCCTATTTAACAGATTGGGGCAATTTGACGACAGAACTTTGTTACATCTGTAAAGGCACCCATTATTTCGGTCGTTTCACATTGCTTGATCGTTTATTTGAAATTATACACGGTCGTTGCAGGTAATTAAATGAAATTGCGCAATAAATTCAACTAGAAAATATCCATTTAATAAGATATTTAGAGCAATCGTACGGAGAGTGGAGTGTTAGGAGAAATATATGACGCGAAAATGAATGGTAGAAGAAGTCGCGGACGACATGACTCGATCAAATTAATCAAATACCTGAGTAGGGTAATTATCAAAATTCGAAATAACACAAGACTATAACATGTATGAGGCGATGTTTAAATGTAAATGAAGCAAGGAGTGTTAATCAAGACAGAGTTGTGTGGCGGCCCATCATCTCTGCCCACCCATCTGAAGAAACGGCAATGGGAACTGGTAATTTCGTTAAATTACATTGAAACATTTTTTATGACACATTTGAATGTGTCCATGATTATTTAGTCCGCAGGTAGGAACTTACTAAACAAAAGAAACAGGTTGGTTTTGACAGATGGATTATTGACGGGAAAACACGGTTGGTACTTGGGTAAACAGAGAAAGATAAAAATTTAAGATTATTTGTGGGTAATACCAGTTTCTAATGTTTTATGGAAATGATGTAACAGAGCATTAGGCGTGTCCTGATTCCCAGAGGCGTGAGGTACACAAATGAGAACAAGTATCAAACAATATTTGAACGCTAATAGAAATGTCCCATAAATAGTCAATATTATAGTCAAAATAGTCAAAAATTAGTCCCATATAGTCAAAAATTATTTTATTACACTTTATTTTGCCTTATTGACGGTGTAAGGGGGAGATGGACGTCTTTAATGCTTTTTTTTTAAATGCCGTTTACAAAACTTTAATTAATTTTTATTAAATAAGTACCGGGAAAGTATCGCAATTATGTTTTAAATCTATGCGATTAATTCGTAAAATGTATAAGTTTTAAAAAGACAATAATCCTCAAACTGTATTCTTATGAATTCTATATGAAATTCATACGATTTTAGGTAAGACATTTTGGGATGTATTTCACAGAATTTTAAGATTATACTTTAAAGAATTTTATTTTTTGAAACCTTATACATTTTTCTAACTGCCCGAATAGAATACAAAGATAAATTATTTATGGTATTGCTTGAGTAAGCAATCTGCAAATTGCCATTTTTGAGTGTTGGCTCTTAATTATATAATTGCTAGTTGAGAATGTGCGTTGTGTAGACTGTCTGGAAAAGGACGGAGATGGGAGAGAGAAAGGTGGGAAGTGTCTGACTATTCAGATCTAGTCACTAAATACGGATATTGCCATTTAGATTCTAAATAGTTTCACCTAACTAAATGTATAAAAAAAATAATTGGAAAATACTAGAACAGGGATCCCCAACGTGTGCAATATCGCCCCTAAGGGGCGTTCGGGAGATCCAAAGAGGCGATGGTGAACTCAAGAGCAAATGGGGGGCGGTGAATGGCTACATGGAGGCGATGAAGGACTGCAATAGGGGGCGAGGGCCACAGTTTTTTTTTTAATAATCTTTCCCTTTGAATTCAAATTTATCATAGGTATTGTTGAAAGATCATGTAATTAAATGAACGGTTTATAATTTATAGGTGGATTAAGAGTTTTTATTTTCTTTACGGTGTAATAACACCTGAGCAGGTTTCTCGGGACATGTTGTCAGTTGAACAATAATGTAATACAAAATACAATATGTCAAATATGCAAGTATATTCATATTTATCATGGGCAAAAAGCCATCAAAGGGGGCGTTGATGATAAATTTTGTTCGAAAGTGGGCGGTGAGACAAATAAGGATGAAATCCTCTGTACTAGAAGGTAGTAAAAAAACATTATTTTTGTAGTTTTTACATACCAAAGACACTTCTTCTTTCCACTTTACTTAGCAACCTCATGTGTGTTTATTTAACGTACACGGATAAAAAAATCACAACAATTCAAAATGAACAACAAAAGAGAAAAAAATTTAACCACTTTATAAAAATCACTTAAAAATAACAAAGGCCTTGGGTACGTATTTACTTTTGTAAATAATAAGTCAGGTACCCGATAGGACTATAAAAAACAAATGTCAATAACTATAAATCAAAACCACAAAAGTCAAAAGCTCAAATTTCACGCATAACAGCAATAAAGCTCAATATTTGATTATTCGCCGGTAGTTTTCGCGTTTCAAGATCCAAGTCTCGAAAATTTTAACGTTTTGAAATACAAAAATTATGGCCGGGCAAAACTTGTGTTGACAGAACAGATGTCCATGTCAGACTGACAGGTTTTGCACATAATGTTCTGAATGCGGTGAAGGTGCACGAAGGTGAAAAGACGTCCCACCTGTGCATCCATTGGACAGTTGACTTTTGGAGGATGGGCCCGAAATGTGTGGGAAAGTGGACAAATGGAAGAAAGTGTTTGTTGTAAAAGATTTACGATGGGTCCGTACATAATCCTCTTGTAATGTCCTATTTTATGAATGGAGAAATTATGGGACTTGTTTGCCTATATTTTTTTGTACAATTGATTTCAATTGTGAGTAGACGAGTACCTACCTATTTACAGCTTCAACTATTTATTTTTATAACGTAACAAAGAAAACATGTATGATAAAATGGTTACTCTTGTAGGCGGGAAATCAATAGATATCGGATATATCTAATCGCAGAAAATAAAAAGATATCCGTCGCATCTGGGAATCGAAATAACGCTCTAACCACTGAGCTAATGAGACCTGTTTATTTTACGTATTTTGTGCGATATCGTACTTTAAATTTAAGATCAATATTATAATCGATAAATTCCCATATTATTGACTCTCATCTTTTTGTATGATTGCAAAGTTCTACCCGGATATATTTGTAATCTAGATAGTGTCTCGGATATACCCATCCGGTTTTTAATTATATGGGACATCAATTTTTCTACAGATCTAGAAAGAATATTCAATTCATCGGAATTATTGAAGCTCTTCTTTTTCATATGATTAAATATTACAATGAGGTTTATAAGCTCCAATAAGTTATTGCAATAAATTGAAAATTAATTTGGTTTCTATTACTAAAATTCGTTAAAATCGACAAATTTTTGTTCTCTTGGTATTAGTGAGCAGATGGGTAATCTTTACATATGCGATCTATTCAGATTTTAAACAAATGTCACCCATTTACATAAGATCTTTTAACTCCTACGCCACAGAGAGGTCCATGAAATTAGTTATCTGTTCTAGAAAGAATGTCAATATTTGAAAATGTTTTATCAATTTCACCAGTTGGTAGGTAAGGAAATAATGAACTTACTTCGGGTGCACAGATACGCCCACAAAACACTTCTATCGTTTTACCTTTTCAGTGTTTGATATAGAAACGGTGAAATTGTTGAAAAGTATTAATAGAAGTGGTCCTAAATAAGATCCTTGAGGAACACAGCTAGAAACTTCATTTTAAAGCTAGAGCCTAGAGAATAAGATAAGGAGAAATTGAGGTTACTTCGGGCACGCGGACAAGGCCACAACACACTTCACAGTCCAACTCTTCAGTGGGACAATCATTAATAAAATATAATAAAATAATATATTGGGAACACATCAAATGGTTTGTCTGAAATAGAAAAAAATTGAAACAAAATGAGTAGAGACCTGAAAATTCGCGTTCGCGATAACGCAAATTTTTACGCGTCACACGCGACATTCCTATTTTTTCGGAAAAATAACCAGAGATTTTCGTATTTTTCACACTATATTCTAGTGCACTGAAATAAGAAAGTAATATAGTACGTTTAGGACCAGTTTTATAAACGAACTACCAAATTTCTGTCACGTAACGAACTATTTTGTTAACGAACCGTTATCTGTCCGTCTTTCGTCTTGAACAATTGCCATTCGCTCGTCATCACTTTCACTGCTCGACGGGGAATCCATTTCACAGATGCAAACTAACATTGTCTTTTTAATTAAAATAGTGGACGGTTCCAAATAGGTGATCGTCGGGCAACAACTGGCCGCTGTCAAACGACCAGTAATCTGACGAACGTTTATAAAACAGCGAAATCGGGCGGTAGACCAAATATTAGTTAATGGTATCTAGCGTTACGAACGGATGGTTATAAAACCGTGCCTTAATCTGTTTCTTCGATAAGCTTAAATGGCCAAAAAATGGAACACATCTAAATAACTTCATGCTGAAAACACCACGTACTGTCATTTTTTTTATTTTAAAAGGTAAGAATAAAAAAAGACAACACAAACATAAAGCACTCACTTTTATTGCAAAAATTCGTCAAAAAATAACGCGAATTTTACCGACAAATGACACCACTTTTCCCAAAAAATACCACGAATTTCATTGACAAATGACACCACTTTTCCCAAAAAATAACACGATTTTCACCGACAGATGATACCACTTTTCCCAATAAATACCATGAATTTCATTGACAAATGATACCACTTTTCCCAAAAAATAACACGATTTTCACCGACAAATGACACCACTTTTCCCAAAAAATACCACGAATTTCATTGACAAATGACACCACTTTTCCCAAAAAATAACCCTTTTCACCGATAAATGACACCACTTTTCCCAAAAAATATCACGAATTTCACCGACAAATGACACCACTTTTCCCAAAAAATAACATGATTTTTCCAGGCTCCTACTGATTATGTAGAACGGTCCAAATCTATGGATTCCCAGTTCTCACCCAGGCGTTACGGGTTCAATAATCTGCTAGAAAAGTCCTCTGTCACTGAACAAGCAAAATGTTCCCACATTAATGATGGTTTTATGAGGAAATAAACAAAAAGATATGTATTTAAGAAAAATATAAATAACGATAGATGTGTCATGTTGGAGGACTTGGCCATCCAAAGAATTGAACTCACGACGCCCGAGTGGGACACATACGCGATACCAACTCAGCCACTGACCGGTCAATGGCTGTCAATATTGTCAGGTTATTCGTAACCTGTGAATTTATGTCACTGTTTAAGTTTTTAAATATTTAGAAGTATATATAGGGCGTCAGTATTCTGGTTCTTTTTAAAGAAAATTCCATATCCCCTTCCTTATAGGCTTAAAGACTAAGGGCTTTTTAACTGCGATTCCGATTACATGTCATGGCAATTCATTTTTAAAGGCGTTTAATAATAATAATAATTGGATTACTTCTATAGCGCCGTTTTCGTGAGAAAATCACCTCAAGGGCGTTTGTGATTTATTTATCGTAATATTACTAAAAATTATAGGTGCGTCACACGTACTTAAAACGTGTAGTTTATTATAATTTTTAGAATTAAAATCACTTTTATCTGACATTTCAGGCTTTTGGCATAGTTACTTTGCAAACATCGCAATTTCGTCAATTCGGTTCATTTAATAGCATTATTATGCAACTCACCATCAATACATAGTTACATAATATTGAGTATTTTTAAATATCAATATTTTATTTAATGTCGTTCACAGAATGACAGCTGTCATTCAAGAGAATCGTAACCGCAGTTAAGCAAGAAGTCTTTAAGCCTGAGGAAAAGAATAAGGATTTTTTTCTTAAAAAGAACCAGAATAAGCCTCCTGGAGGTAATTTTATGCCTTAGAAATATCGAAAAAAATATATACCTAACATATTTGTATGCTTCCTCCTAGAGGTGATGAATAAAGAAATGTGTAGAACAGTGGAGCGTGCTCGGGAAGTCAGGGAAAAGATTAGGTGGGACTGAACTTGAAACTGTGCTCCGGCAGGCACGGAAAACCAGCGGTTTTAGATTGAACAATGTGTTATTATATTTCTAATTATTTTCCACAATTGTACTGTCTGACTGAAAAATTGGGTAAATTGAGGGCGCTGCGGCCGTTGAAATTTTAAATGGTTTAATGGCAAAGAAGATGGTTCTAAGGAAAAATAATTTTTATTTTAATGATCACTATTATCCTAGTACGTACATAATCGGTGTTTGGAAATTAGTGGAACTTTTCTATCTGAGCCAGTAAGTTTGTCATATTTTATTGGAAATTAGTGGAACTTTTCTATCTGAGCCAGTAAGTTTATCATATTTTATTGGAAATTAGTGGAACTTTTCTATCTGAGCCAGTAAGTTTGTCATATTTTATTGGAAATTAGTGGAACTTTTCTATCTGAGCCAGTAAGTTTGTCATATTTTATTGTAATTTAATGTCCGAACTTGTAATATTTTTTTAAATAAAACGTATTATGCTCAAAGATTTAATGACGACAGTACAATGAATTTTTCGAAAGTTGTCAGCTTTCAAAGTGAGCTTTGGAAAAGTAAATATCCGTGACGTCATGAGACACAATTCAGTGCAATTCACAATTTGAATGGCAGTATCGCATACTACCGCGCCAGTCAGCTAATATCACAGCGCCCTTGAGGTGATTTTTCACAAAGACAGCGCTATGTAAATCGTCCAAGTATTATTATTATTATTATCGTGACGTCATTCTGACTATATTCTCCTAAAATATCAACAGTTTGTCGGCTAATATCTTTGGTACAATCCGGTATTTTTCAAAAATTCATAATTTTCCGTTTTCAGCATTTTCTAATTAATATGATACGTTCGTAAATAACATGAAATGCCGATGTAGGAGAAAACCTCATTGCTTTTTTTAATACAAATACCGGAAAGGCTAGTTATTATGTGTTAACCTTTAGAACGCCGATCGCCCGCCATCAAACACTTCCGTAGTGTGCCGAAGGTAAATTTGCTCATGTCCCGCCTGAGTCTATTTTTCTAATAACTAATACCAAATTATGTTTTTGTAAATTGTTTTGTCTTACCAGATAATGCATTTATATTTTTATACAAATTGTATATACCTACCATAAGTAGTTTACCCAGAAACGATTTTTTGAAATGCCGATCGGATACAAATTTTGCGTATCCAATGGGTATTTCGGTGCACCAAAGGTTGAATCAATCAGTTGAGGAACGTGAAAAATGAAAATTGACGGATATTTTAATCATGCCGTTGTTCGAGTCCATTGTCCATCTGTCAAACATAAACTCACACTAGGAAGGAAAGTACTATAATTTGTTAAAAATGTATGCTGTATGTACTTATATTTAGTTTTAATAATTTTAACAAGAATATATATATAAAACTAAATTCATATAACAACATTTAATAACATGATAATACGCAGTCAAAATGTTTCTAACGCCTGTCTGCGTTTCATCCCATTACGTCAAACGCAACTCTTCATAGTAGCACGTTAAAAAAACTACCCTTAAATAGTGAGCCCTAGACACGTAGTCTCCTAGTTAATTTGTACCCTACGCATATTTCCACGTTCTTGGGGTTGTAAAAATCACCTCAACGATCCAAACGTGAGTGTTTCAAAAGGTTAAGTTCTCAAAATACATTATTTCTGTTTTGTTTGTTGTCTTAAGAAAGTTATTCAATTTTTAAAACCGGATCCATCCCCCCAAGGTGTTTGAACGTGTTTATTTGTGTAAAACAAGTACACCTACACCTATATTGTATTTATGACTGTAAGTCAGTATCATTGTTTATAATCCGAGAAACAAATAAACAACATACGTAGGAACACTAGTTGTTACTCTTCAACCTGAAAACTGATAAATTTTGTTTCTACGTAATCAAAAAATGTTACTCATTTCAAATACAGAGTAAATAAATCGTTTTGTAAAAGATGTTATTTATTTTATTTTAGTTATTTGTACATTTACGTTTATAAAATAACTAATTATAACTTATAAACTGTAACTAATTATTGTAACTTATATAATATTGGGTACTTTATATGTTTTCTAATGATAACTTAAAAACTATTGGATTTTGTCATGCTTAATTAATGTGATTTTTACAATCTATTTGTAAATTATTGTTGTAATTTTGATTGGGACCGGCAGAACATTATAACATTTCATCCCTCTGTTAAATAAACTGTTTTGCGTATTAAATTTGTTATTTTTCGGTAGTCTAATTTCCTTACATGTTCTTGTATAGTGTCTGCGAATTGCATCAGTGGCCTGCGACGATCCGTAACCAATGGTAAACTGTAGCTTTTCGAGTGTTGATTATAATTTTTCATGAACATTTAGAAATAAAATATACTGAAAATAATATCTACATAGATATTGTTAAAAACAGTGTATTCAATCACATTTCATAAAATATCAAATTACATTTTCATTTATTTCTTTTATTTTAATTTAGTACATAAAACAGGCAATATGTCCAAAACTTACATAGGTAGAGATGTCTGTTTAAATAGCAATAATAATTAATAAGTACGGTAAACAACAACAGTAATCATTATCTCGCCAAAATTTTAATAAACAAATGACAAACAAGTGAAAGGTCGAAAACATATCATAAAGTAGGTGTATAAACTAACTCTTGTGCCGATGGTACACTGTTTTGGTACTTAATAAAGGGCGCCATCACATTATCAGTTTGATATTAATGGTATATATATTTTTTTAATTTGATTAATCGTGTCTTAAACATGTCCATTTCATTGTTAGAGCAGTGTATAGTATTGTAATTTATTAATTTTCGTGGTAAAGGGGAGAAATATCCAGTATTTGTATGATAGAATTTAATATAGAAAATGTCTTTTATCCCCCTTGTTGATTTTCTTGATGGTGTATTAATGTTAATTTGTGATACATTTTTGGTGTATCAATTGATGCATTTATAATTTTGTTTAAAAGCAATATATTATAACGTTTCCGTCTGACTGACAGAGATCGTAGTTTATAGTGCGAAATTCTAGCACTATACGTTCGAAATTGATCAGATAAACTTAAACGATATGCAATCACACGGGTTAATTTTATTTGTATGGATTCGATTCTATAATTATAAATCTCATAATTAGGAGACCAAATAGTGGTTGCTTTTTCCAAAATATCTCGCACAATCGATTTATATAATGTTGTCGTTAATTCTGCACTTTCAAAACAATTTGTGATTCGTAAAGTTAATCCTAGTATTCATAATGCACTTTTTGAAATAGTATATCTATGTATATGTTTATTAAAATTTAGTGACGAGTCAAATGTCACCCTCAAGTCTTTGGTCGAAGTTGTGTTCAATAAAGCGACGTTATTTATGTGATACGTATTTAAAAAAATATTTCTGTTCTTTGTGAGGGAAATTGCAGTGCATTTATTTTCGTTAAAAAATAAATCAGTAAGTGCACACCATTCGTGAAGTGAAGACAAGTCTTTTTGCAAATTGATGTGATTTTTTATACCATCTGAGGTCATCGGCAAATATAATGATATCATATTACATAAATAACATTTTATCAAAAAGATCAAATTATTATAATACAATAGATATGTCAATAGCTTCAGTGAGAAACACGGCCTGCGTTGGACCAAATATATTTGAATACTGGGGCTTAGTGACGTTTATCATAATCTTCGAATATTGTCGCTGTAATTTGATTAAGTCGAAGTAGTTAAGTTTCTCTTGCTAAAATTAGGTTGTTATTTTTTTTTTTTAAATGAAGTCAAAAATAAAACTGGTTGTGGTAAACTATCAACCAGCCAAACAAAGTAAGATTTGTATAATATTCATAGATAGTTTGAATCGGAAAACAAAAATAATAAGAGTACAGTTTCTACACCAGCACATCTAGTTGCCAAATCAACTGGCATTTCTATGGGATCTATTTAGGTAGGTACTTAATTATTTGGCTGCATTTGAAAAGATCGTTTTTTTTTAATTTTCTCAACACATCTATCATTTCCAATATTGAAAAGTATACATTCATACGTACATACGTAGGTACCGACAGAGGAAATATTATTAATTCTTGTAATAGCTTCCGATTCGTTGGATTTAATTTGAATAAGTGAAATCGAATCATTTAGTTGTCAAATCAATAGTTACATTAATTTTAAGACGCGCAAAAAATTTAAAAAAAAAAATGCAGGCTTCGAATAATTAATTACCTTTTGATAAATCATAATACTCTTCTTTGTTCATTTTATAATATTACATCATCTATGTAATGTATTTATAAAACTTACATTCTCACCCACCTATTTTATTTGCAAAAACTCGTATTGAATTAAAACCTAATCAATCATTAATTCGTTTTTTGATAAATAATGGAAGTATTCACAAAAATAGCTAGCAACAACAATACTTGTTCTTATAAGTATATCTACTTAATCTCATTCATAAACTGCGGGGTTCTTGCAAAGTATGAATTAAACATTGTCTATCTACTTCCACACGGTAACCTTGACCGAAAGTACCTGACAATGTTTAGAATTACATAAGTCGGTTAACAATGAGAAGAATGATCTAATTTGAATGTCCGTGTATGATTTTTTCGAGTGATATTTTATACATGATATAAATGATAAATTATGTATTTACTCGTAGCCGTATTCATATTAGAAGCTTTTAGTCGGAAACCACTTATGTGATACTGATTTTAAAATAAATCTGACAGGAATAACACGCTTGCATTGTAATTCGGATTTTCCACTGCAAATTGACAGACAGGCTACAAAATAATTACACAACTAACTTCAGCATCGAATACTATTATTAGTCGTAATTAAAATGTCACGTATGATCAACGGTCAATAAAACCTAAATGAGTAGATCTAAAAATCTCGCCGCCGAATATTTTGCTCTTCATGTGAACGGGGTGTTGTTTTTTCTTCACCTTTGTTAGTGGTTTCTCAAAGAACAATACTCTAATCAAGCAATAAATATTCGATATAAATGAACACATAACAGTCTGCAGTGTGAACATTACGACGAAGATTATAAGAGGTACCTAGTAAATTCTAACTTTAAAGAAATTCGCAAACAATTTCGCAATCTATGCAGGCATTTTGCATAACTTAAAAGAAGTTTTTAATTAATTTTACGAAAAAAAACTTAATTAGGTATGACTTGAAAAACATTTTTGAATAGATTTTTTTTGATAAAACTAACACTTCACCTTCAAGTGTCTGATTTAATAACTATTGATTTTTTACGTTTTTAGTGAAGCACGAGATCTTTCATCACTTCATACTCTGTCAATAATATCTCACGTATTTTAAGAAGGCCTTTAATTAAAATGAGGACTTTTTATTGATATATCTACACGTGACACACATTACGCTCGGTAACTGGAAAAGAGAACTGAAAACCTTGATATCGAAATAATGCTCATCTTGTATTTAACTGTCTCTTTTTATATGTATTATTACAAACTCTGAAACCGAAGATCTAAGCCGAGGGATTTACAACCATGGATTGAAAAAAAAAATATATATATATATCCTGGTCGTAGGACAAATTGAATTTGCCAAATTTGTACTTATCTGAATGGTCTAAATTTGTGCTTATCTAAATGGTCTAAATTTGTGCTTATCTAAATGGTCTAAATTTGTGCTTATCTAAATGGCCTAAAATTGTGCTTATTTAAATGGTCTAAATTTGTGCTTATCTAAATGGTCTAAATTTGTGCTTATCTAAATGGTCTAAATTTGTGCTTATCTAAATGGTCTAAATTTGTGCTTATCTAAACGGTCTAATTTTGGAAGAACTAAATAAAGCAACAGGATTCTTATTAATTGTTTTTGTGTTTAATTCGTAAATTTAATGTAAACCAAATTTAATAAAGTTATTATTAAGTTCTGCAAGTTTTTAGTTTGTATTATAGTGACATCTGTCTCGGCGTTTAGGGCCATTTTAAGTTAACCGCAGTTTGAAAATGGCCTTAAATGCCGAAACAGCTGTCACAATAATACAAACTTAAAATACTCGCAGAACTCAATAATAACATTATTAAATTTTATTTACATTAAATTAAAAAAAAAAACAAAACAAGATTCTTGTTAACAGTCGATCCCCATAAAAATTATGGTAACACCCTACATACATACATTTTTCTAACGATTTCCATGTTTGGTTTTCTAAATTATATTCACTACCCGATAACGAACATCTTAATTCAGTCGGCCCTCCGCCCATGTTTATTATAAATTTCAAGGTATCGAGCGAATTTAAATTAGAAATCAAAACCTGGAAATCGTTTGAAAACGTATGTATGTTAAGGTGACAGAACTGCATTTTCGATTACTTTGCATTTTATAGCTTAGATCTGCGATTGTATCATTAAATTTGTTATACTCTGTGCAAGAATTTGATCGCTAATGTGGAGGGCCGTTTATTTACTTTATTGGTATGACATTATCTTTATCCATGATCATGTGATGCTTGGTGAAAGGCAGCAAAACCAGCATTTAAATAAATATTCAATAATTAACTGAGTTACAGCTATTTAATTTACCTATGTGAGAATTAATAAACTTAATTAAATACATATATAATTATGATGATAGTTCTTAAAA
>JAHDVE020000977.1:0-31947 GCA_022606495.2 Halesus radiatus
GGCCTGAGGCTGTGTATGGAGAAGACGGTGGAGCTGAAACGTTGCCGCGTCCGATGAATCCGATAAGTTAATAAACAAATTTATTGTCATCCCTTAAGCTTAAAAACCGTAGTTGCTGTAGATGTTATATTGCAATTTAAAGTATTAGCCGCTTCTGTGTTTAGTTGCAGTTGTTTGTACAAGTCCTCAGCGTTGACTATAATCGATGCAATATGCTTATAAAGAATGTATGTGTTTAGTTGCAGTTGTTTGTACAGGTCCATAGCGTTGACTATAATTGATGCAATATGCTTATAAAGAGTGCATGACATTGTGGTATATTTCATAATGCTTTCATTGCTCACTTATTTTTATTATGATAAGAAAAAAGCTAATATATTTGTACTGTTTTGTAGGTGGACATTTATTATGAGATATCTCCGGAAGTGATGGATGATGATGATCTTCCATCACTTCAGATACCTGTGGCCCCATGTCCCGAAACAGGGAAACGCCCCAGTACGAGTGAGGCAGTAGGTGTCCCACGTAAGTGCTCGCACTGAAATACTAAGATGGATCCCCAAACAACTGTGTCTTGGCACGCACTCCTTACTTCATTCACATTCACACATCATCTAATAATACTCGTCTGTTATTTTAACTCTTGACATGTCCCGACTTAAGTATTTGGTTCACTTGATCGTGTCATGTCTTCCTCAGGCGTCCCAGACTTGTTCTACACATGTGAACGAGTGTTTGCCTGGAAATTGTATCTGACAAATAATAAGTGTAAAGTTTTTAACAAAAAATATTTATTGATTTTTTTTCTTTTAGCTAAAAGAAGAGGAGCGCTCTCTATAGAAGAGCGCTTCTTACACTTGGACGAGAGGAGAGTGATCATAGAGGAGAGGCGGATCGACCTGGACGAAAGGAGGCAGTTATCGGATGAGAGGCGAAACATTGCGGACGAGAGGCGAAACAATGCGGACGATACGAGAAACATGTTACTAGAAAAACTAGTGACAGAATGTTTAAGAAGTTAGTATTTAGTAGAAAGATAATGTACATATTACAGGTTTTCAACGAGTTCACGCTGCGTTTGTCGGCCTTGCTGAAGAGTATCAAGATTATGATCTAAATGTAGTTCTGCATCAATTTCTCCCATATCGCCTTCTACATGTTGCTCTGCTGGTTCTGGCATTCTTGTAACGATGGCAATATTGTGCAGAACAACACAAGCATTCACTATTTTCACTGCCATTTCGGGCATATAGTGAAGAACCCGATGGTTCAGGAGACAGCGCCATCTTGCCTTCAGAAAACCAACCCAACGTTCTATGCAGTTGCGGGCCTTGCAATGCATATTGGTGTACCTAAATCCTTGTGAACCCGGAACTGCATTTAATATTGGCGTCATCATGTAAGGCCTGAGAGAAAATGCCGAAAATGTAACATGTTTTTAATATAAACAACAAATTATGGACATATATATTAAATTTCTCTGTTCAAAATTTGCATGAAATTTACCTAACAACCACAGAGTTTCTTGGTTGCGAATTTCTTCGATGTATGGCTTAATGGCCATCATCTGCCAAATATGTGCATCGTGTGAAGCTCCTCCATATTTTGCACAAACAGCCAAAATTTTTAAATTTGAGTCACAAATCTGTGTGCAATATAAATAACATAATAATTATTGGTATGCAGCAGATTTGTAATTAAATTATATATAAAAAGATGAACAACTTATTACCATAATGGCATTCATGGAATGAAAACCTTTCCTATTGAAATAAATCTCTTCATGTATACTTGGCGATACTATTGCTATGTGTGTTCCGTCAATACACTCTACTACGCCAGGAAATTGAAATTTCTCATGAAATCTGAAATATGTGCATAATAAATTATATTATAACAGTACATAATATATTATGCAACTAACGAGATGTTTTATTTTTTCAGGATTACCGACGACTTCACCTTCGGACCAAACATAATGTGACTTTATAATTTAATAAATAAAACAATAACATTGTTGACATCACTTTTATTTGGTATATACTTTTGCCGACTGGGTTTCGCCACTACTGTAGCTTCTTCAGGGCAGTATAATAATATTGTATAATATTATTATTATACTATTAACCTGAAGAAGCTACGGTAGTAACGAAACCCGGTCAGCAAAAGTATATACCAAATAAAAGTAATTTTTTTTATTTTTTAAATTCTAATTTTTATTTTTATAAATAAATATTTTGTACCAAAACATACCCTTGTTTAATTGAATTTCTTTCTCCCCTTGTCCCAGGAAATTGTATGTATTCTCCCATTATATTATTTAACACAGAAACGATTTGATTTATGTGTCGACTAACGGCCTTTTGGGAATTACATGAATTCCAATCACTGCCGATTACCTTTTGGTAAGATCCTGTTGCAAGGAACGATAGTGTTGTTAGAACCTTGAAACCAAATGAAATAAAACATGTATTCATTTATCATTTGCATTACACGTAATGTATTGTTGATTACTATGTTGAATGGACCTTACATAAACATATAATATATGATGTACCCTATAGAAAGCTGTACAGGGCTAAGGAAGGATTAAATTAATTCACCTTTAGCTCTAAGGGCACTCCAGTTTTTCGCCTGCACACAGGAACTAAAAGTCTCAGTCGGTCGTATAATACAATGAAAACTTCTTGGGACAACCGGTAATGGGCTATAAATAATCCTGCCGGTATATCCAAGGGGTTGGATTCATCCCTCAATTGGCGTCTTCTTACAGATTCCTCTCTCAGCGAGGCACGAATGGCAATTCTCATGCGGAGGTAACCTGCCATTGTTTCTATAAGTGTAATTATATAATTACTATTATATTGTTTAAATGTTAAATTATGATAAAGCCGAAACAAAACAATCAAAAAATATTTTAATACATAAGCAGGAATCTTAATGGTGTAACTTTAAGATTAAGTATTAGGTTGTAGTTTGGTAAAAGAACACGAACCTCAATGTAATTATACAATACGGCTTTATGTCTTCAAATTATTATTACCAAAACTCGCCTATTAAAAGGCTACACAAACTTGATAATAAGTATCAGTCAGTTGATGTCTACTGCACTGTGTCTCGACTAAAACTCACTGTATTTAAACGAGGCTATATAAAAAAGATAATTTTTCAATTACATACGCGTTTTGTTATGAATTGTTGTATTAAAACATACTTTTTTTGTGCAAAATAGTTAATCGGACGAAAGACATCGAATACCTCAATGGCGAATTAAAAAAATGCGTTATTATAAACTTATTGTGATATAACTACGTTCGTGTTTAATAATTAAACCGTGTAATAGGGTTTCATGAATAAATAACTTACGTTTTATCGTATTATTTTGATTTTTACGATGAGATTTAGAAGTTTGACGTCTAGCAGCTGCTGTCAGTAGTGCTCGTAACGCACTTTACGGAGTTAACGCGGCGTCGTTTCTTTCATTTACGTCATTGATTTTTCTCTTAACGTTAACGAACATTTAGCCTGTTAGCGCGATATGGACTAGCACGTTACTGAAAACTGTTAAAATGGTTGTTTATTGCCGATTTAACGTGCGTCAAGGCTAACGAAAAACATATAGACTTGGCCCCCAGGTCTCCTTTGTACTTTTGTTTTTTTTTTTTAAATGTTGCATTGAGGCCGTGTTAGCAACTGTTAATTCAATTGTTAAATTTGTTGTGTGTTGCTAACATAGCCGTCTGTATTGAAATGTGTATATTTTAAACGTATGTATTTTGTTGCGTCATACGTGCGAACGTCACAAAATCTAAAATTATACGTGGTAACGTAAAAATATCTACCGATATACGAGAAGTCGTCACTTTTGTTGTCAATTATGTGAACATTTAGGTAAATTTGTTTCATTAATTTGTTGTAAATTCCTAATATTTACCTTCTTTTCAATACTGGGCACCCCTCTGTAAATCGTTCAAATTCTTGCACGATACGTGGAGACGTAATAAAACTTACCATGATACGTGGAGACGTAATAAAACTTACCATGATAAGTGAAGACGTTATAAAACTTACCATGTTTTGTGCGAACGACATAATATCTTTTGGCTTTTCTTGAAATAAGTTTGCCACATTTTTTGTCTATCGTACTAAATGTTTGATATCTTGTGATTTTTGTAAATGAAAACATAACTCGTTTTCTAGGAAACGAATAAGAAAACTCCTAGGTTTGTGAAATTCGAGCAAGGGTCTGTCATTTTCCCACAAACGTGTAGAAGATTAAAACGACCCCTGGTCTTTCGCCAAATACACGTGAAGGACTAGATTTGTATAACTGTGTATTCTCTTGTCATTTCATCATTTTGTACAACTGTAATGAGTATGGAAACCTGCTGTTGACCTTATTTCACTCTGAATTTCTCATAATGTCTTGCCTTTGAAAGTTATATATTGTTACCGCTTCGGCGATGACATTGACCATGGAGGGTCAATTCCTTTCAAGTAAGGTATGTTGTATTATGTACAAACCCTTATCTCTTGTATCAGTGGAAATGTATTCAGTACTGATGCACTGAATAGACTACATAGAGTCTCCTCTTGATACTGGATATTATTATATGTACGTAATTTAAGTCTCTTGACTCAGGAGTTTGTTTTTTTTCTCTCTCTGGTCTCTCTAACCGTGGCTAACCAACGTTATTTCTCTCTCACAGCACATTTGTTTCTCTCCAAATATCTTTGCATCATTGGTCTACCAGGCAGGTAAACTTCAAGAATTTTGCCCTAATAATAATTTCCCCCTAGACTAAAAAGAAGCCCAGCAGCCTTCTTCATCTCCAGCCAAGCAGAGCCTTGTTCCATCACCACAACATTACCGTCACGGAGGTCCACTCTCTTCAACCACTAACGGAAAAAGCAACCGACCCAGCATATCACAATTAAGCTGGAGTCGTACGTGTAGTTGCGAATCATGTTGTCTCAAAATACATAGACACTTCTGGAAACCTACCTTTTGGACATGTCAGTCCTATGGTAGGCCCGTTCCTGTTCCGCACCAGAAGCCAGATGTTGTTTCTTGTCATGCTAGACACAGACACAATACTCGTCATGCATACACTATCGCTGTCATGACTTACCAACATTGCCGCTGTGCAATATACAATATTATCGACAACCACAATGCTCTGAGATAATCATCAATCGTAATCCTGCCTCACCACTTGGCATTTTTCTTTTGGCATTTTAGTTCATGATCTTGCATGTTTGTTCCCACCAATCACATTGTATGTTATTGATCTGTCTCAAATTCTGTATTTATATGCCATAGCCAGTTCTCTCTCACCTCTCTCACTCTCCTCAACCATTCTAACAATGGTTCAATTTAATGGATTTTTTAAGCCTATTGCTCCATTGCCACGTCTCTTTTTGCGGCAGTAGGGGAAGTGTTACGTAACACAATTAGAAGATTCTAGTCGTTCGAAGAATAATACTTCTAGCTGCTAGTTAAATAAAGATACGCCTAGCCGCTCGTCGGCGCTCAAACCAATAACGGCACGTTTCCGCCGGCCATCATTATTTTTGACCAATGAGTCAAGCTACGCGACATAGATTGAGCGATGACACAAATCAGGGCGCATAGTCGTCAGGTGCGAGGCGGCGTGCCTTGGGCATGTTTCCTCCCGTTATAGCATCAGTACATTAAAAATGCCTCGCTATCTCTGCATTGTAACAAAATATTAAAGCCAGTGACCAGTGCAATAACTCGTTGCGTCCTGTCTGCCATTGTACGTGTGAAATCGAGAGTTCCTAGTCTGCACACTTTACACCAACGGAATCGTGACTGCTGTCGCCGACCGCCATGTAAGCAGATTTGATTCACCCTCTTTTATGTGCTGTTAATAACTGTGCCCTTGAATAACATGTCCGGTTGGAGATTCATCAGAGAGAGATTATCAGGAATCAGATTAGATACTGCCCCTTGTTGTGAATCCCGTATGTATTTTACCTGTCAATGTTTGTCCTGTAAATAAACCCTGACTAGAAAACACGCATCTCTCATTCGAGTAGTTAGTTACCTTTCACCGATATAAGACTGCGGCCGGCCATCGACTTTGAGGTAGGAGATGAGATGCCCGACCAGCTGACCTAACCACAGTGGAACCTGAGATCAGCCCTGCTTCTGGCCTCGAGGTGAGTTAAACTGCCCATTTTTCAGCAGCATCCAACGTGCCTTTCCCCTTGTTATACTGTCGCTGCATCGAGGGTCCTCTCCCCTTGTTACACTGGAGCTATAACGCGGGTGCCCTTCTTCTTCCCTTTGTTACAAAGTAAAGAAACAAAAGTATACTCATTGAAGAACACTTAAATTGTCTCCAATAACAAGTTGTATCTAAATCGGCATTCAAAACCGATAGGTAACAAACATACAAATGTTTAATTACCTGTACTATTTATTAATTCCAATCCTTTTCCATGTACATTTTTTACAACTTCACATTTATTGTGATATATCTTACTCTCTGTAATATATTAGTGTGCAACTGTTTTATAGGGACTATGAAAAATAAATAAATATATCTGCACGTTGACATTCTAATGTAATGTGAAACTTCAATCACAACTGAAAGTACTTGTGGGTACAATATCCTCGGAAGTATTTTATACAATAACTCCGCGACTGACAAGTCAGGAGGAGGCCATATGTTATATGCAAGAAACTGGTTTAAATTTAATTCAAAATCATCGCAATCACTACAGGTCACTCTATATTTAACAGGACTACTCGTACTCCAGGACAAAAGTAAAGATAATTTTACTTGAGTTTTTAATCCAGCAGGACTGGATGGATAGTGCAAACCCAATCTGCCATATTACGTGAGATATGTACAATGTATGCCTTTAAAATTAATATAGAATGAATAATAAAAAGAGTAAAACAAGAATAAAAAATTATAAACAGATAGAAAAAGAAATTAAGAAAAAATTAATTGTTAATAAAAAAATAAATTTAGGGATCGTCTTTCACCTTCATCCACCGCTTATTGAGTGGAGAGTTGAGCCACTCGGATGCAGGTACGACAACGGCGTTGGTTCACATCGGTGTCCTAACCCAGAAGCTGGCTAGTCGGTGTCGAAGTAAGGCGGAGAATGAATGGACCCTCCCTTGAGTGAACATCGTAGAGGCACTGCAAACTTTGGAAGAAGCTAAAGTTACCTGTATGCGTTGTTGTAGCACACCCTCAGCTTGTTCCTTTGCGCTGCTGAGAATTGTGTCTACAGCTCCGATGTGTAATATAATAAATATAACAATAACTAAAAGTATTACATGTCTTGGGATCTTAATTAAGGATAAAATCTGCTAGCGTTTACACATCAATGGAACCTTCAAAAAGCTAATAAAACTCAAAACAAAATTACGAAATTACTTATATAATATATTATGCTTTATGCCACTCTCATTTGGAATATGAAATATAAAAATGGGGCTCAGCCGCATCAAATAACATAAAACAGCTAAATATAAGTCAGAAATGCTTCATAAGGACCATTTTAAAGGTCCCCCATTAGGACGCCAACAACGGAAACCCTTAAGCATTTCGACGTTCCAAGTGTACCAAGTTTATGCCAAAAATATTCTGGTTCATTATCTTTAAAAAAGACTAAATGGCAATCACTCCCCATAATCATAATACCAGAGCAAAGCATATAGGGTAGCTAAATCTACATAAGTATAATTTTACTTTTGGACAAAGAAGCTGTGAATTTTTGAATACAAAGTTATAATCCCACTTAGTATCAACCAAAGTAATTCAATGAATCATTGCATTAAGTCCAGCAAAACTTGTCTTAGGAAGGAATTAACAGAAGAAAAACTGACAGGTATTCTGAAAACACCGTCATAGAAATTACTGGAAATTCTCTACCTCAACTTTGAAGTTTAAAAAGAGAAGTCGCGAAAACCCGTCGTTCCACTCAGTTCCCCTCGGGACAGGAACTTCTAGTGAGGACAAGGGAAAAAATCTTTATGGATACTTGACGATCTGGCTGTTTAATTTTTTTAGTTGTTCACGAAAATCTAAATTAAAATTTGATTTCGCTTGAGAACAAATGATTTTTGACAATTTTTTTAATTTATTTCTTTATGTTTCATATATGTTGAAAAGAGTGGAAGTTCTTGAATGGAAAAAAGGTGTGATGGGTGGGTTGGAATTTGGAATTATTTTGCGCTGTCAAATCGCTGGGACAACTGTTCCATGTCATTTTCGAGATTTAATTTCACTCTTGATTTGATCGTATAAAGACGATTCTTTTGATACTTGACGGCCTCCATGGTCGAGGGGTAAGGCTCTCGACCACGAATCCGAAGGTCGCGGGTTCAAATCCCTTCGTGCGCAAGTCAATTTTATTTAATTAATTCTGTTATTTCACAATTGATTAATTTAAAAATAATACATAGCATATTTGCGCACGTTCCAGAATGGAAGATAGTCTCAGTATCACCCTGGTGAAAGACCACCATTCAGAATTGAAACGTTACTTGAAATGGTTTTTAGCCGTGTTTGGTGACCAGATCTGAATAGCAAGGTATTTTCCCACCTCCCTATTCCCCTCCTCCTTCCCCTTCGTGATACCTTCAGCCTCACAACATTCCCCAATTGGGAATGCCATAGTCTCACTGGCTTCAGACGGAGGGGAGGAGTTGGGACTCTTGTGCGGTATTCACATAAAAAAATACCATTTCAAATGCAATAGACATATGTAACTTACTCTGCTGAATTATCTTGTTCCCTTTCCCTGTACAATCACTTAAAAAAATTGGTTCATTCTTACCAGTGATGAGTCGTTCTCATGCCAAGCTCTTCATACAGATCATTCGCTACGCCACGCATCACAGATCATTCGCCAGCCCACGCATCACATATCATTCGCCACTCACACGCATAACAGATCATTCCCAACCCCACGCATCACAAATCATTTGTATTCATACGAAGTATGTTTTCATTTGAATAAATCATGACACTAGTTTCGCTTACGTGCATTCCGATCACGGAGCCTCACTAGTCCAACACCCGCGGCGCGAGTTTCCCGAGGCGGGCGTATCAAGTATAGAACCGTATCGACGAATGAACAAACACATGTAAAAAGTATCCAATATCAAAGAGCACAATACATTCGCTCGTTGATGATATTTTTTAACCGTTGTGAATGTGCCATTATTTTAGTTACCGTTTGCAATTTAACATAATTGAGCTGCTTGTATTATATCGAAGTCAGTACGAGAGTAGTTCTCGAAGCAGTATTCACGAAGTTTTTTCATGTCGGCCCATTGTACATTATAAAAATGTAAGCAAATCTTTGCTAGTGATAAAACATATCAGTTTTGTGATCAAAATTTGAAGATTTTGCAAACGCGGTACCAACCTATCGAAACGTGACAATACCATTGCCATACTTTTGTTTTGCGTAAACACTCAGCTCCATTCCCGCGTGGGAGAATCCATTTTATCCCACTGACCGAAGCTATTGCTCCCGCTGAATTCTGGGTGATTCACCAGAAACAAGATCAGATCAATTTTTTTTTTTTATATATATTTATTTCTTGCTAAAGCAATCCCGATGAGTTTCAAAACTCATTTTAGGACGGGAGGAATTTACAATACATAAGTAGAAGATAGTACATACAATTTTACATTGACAGCAAAATATCAAAAATACAAGTTTCACATACAAACAGAAATAATTTTATAAGGCTAAGTTAAATAGAACAACACACAAGAGAAAACATATAAGGGAACAACAAAATATACAAATATGGATTTACTGATTTTCATTTTAAAAAATCCTTAAAAAGTATTCCTTTATACCATCATTTTGGGATTTTTTATTTTTCTGGATGGTTTTGTACATATCTGAAAGCGAATTATAAAGTGTGTAGGCAATGTAGTTTAAAGATTTTATTCCATATTTTGTAGTGTGTGTTTGAGGAATGCGGATTTTATTGTTATTTCGAGTATTGTGGTTGTGGATGTCTTGATTGTAAAGTGGCTTGACGTTAGTGTGAGTTGATTGTTGAGTAATTTGTAGGATGGTGCTAGTGATTTCATACTTAGGAAGGATCGTGATTGGAAGGATACCGGAAACTGAGTAGATGTTCCTGACATGAGTGTCCCATGGAAGTCCAAAAACATTTCTGAGGGCTCGGTTTTGAACCACCTGCAGATCAGCAATCAATTTCTTCGAGGCAAAGCCCCAGATACAGCAGATATAGGAAATGTGTGAATGTACCATGGCGTAATATACTGCAGTTAGTACTGCAGTTTTTGTGTTTCGGAAGAAAATATTACGACTATCCAATTGTTTCAATCATTTGAACATAGTATTTTCATCGAGGATCTGTGGGTCTCCGACTGCCTAAATTAAACTGAAACTAAAAAAAATTCTAAATTAAATATCTCTAAAATCGTTAATTATAAACACGATTTTTCTTATGTTTATTTTTTCGGTTGATATTTACTGTACTACTTTAAAGGAGCATCTCTAAAACTTTTTGAGTGGGGACATAGTTTAGGGTATTTTTTTTCACAGTAACTGCACAGAGGAGCCCTTAGGTAAATAATTTCCCTCATGGCTTATATCATCTTTGGGGATACTGTGCGGAGGGTATTTTCGATGATAGGAAGGAGTGAACTTGGGTCTAACAGAGACTCACGTTGTTGGATGAAGGAAACACGGAAACCTACATATTATTCCAATGATTTTGGTATCGCGGCCAAGAGCAAAATGAATAAAATAACAAGTGCCTTCCTAAAAACAAACACTGCTTTTCTTTTATCCACTCAAGCGATAGCGTACTTAAAAAAACCCCTTGATCAAGAGAGATTTCTGGGCTTTGGGTTTTGGATTCGGCAATAAATTTTCTAAAAATCGTGCATAAGAATATATGGGCACAACAGCTTTCTATGGTTTTAAGTCAATGAGGGCACCTGTATATCAATGTTTGTCCCATATTTTCAGGATTTATGATTGCAGTGTTTGAAAATCGTAAAATTGATAATCGGGTAATGTTGTACTTGTGACCGAAATTTGGGTAGCTGTCGCTCGACGACATTTGTTATTAATGTACTCTTCTAATCTTCTTCAGTACATCCAGCGTGAGAAAAAAAATTATAATTTATTTTAAAACATCTTTTTGCATTCAAACAAATTGGCAACACAATTATTATCTTCAATATTGCTACGAAAACTGAATATTGGAATTCTTTCCAGCGTAGAATTTCAGAAAAATTGTTCTATGAAAAAAAAAGTGAATAAGTAGGTACTCTAATTAATGTAGAATTATTCCTTACCGTTTGTCTTTGTCTATGGCAAAAATGGTGTCGACCACGTCTGTTCGTCACCAACTACTGCGTGGTATGTCAAATTTTGTTAAAGCTCTATTCAAATTCGGTTATTATTCAATCACTGTGAAGTAACTTGCTTCTAATTCAATAATAACAGAGCTGACATAGTTAGTTTGATGTTTTGATGAAACGTTGAAAATTCTTTGAAACTCCCCGCCCTAAGCATACATAGCGTATTATTAAATGAGGGATATTAGGTCATTTGTATTAATAGATTTATTGCTGGCTTAATTTCTTTACAGGTGATATCAGTAAATAAGAATTACTTGCACGCTCGCAAGGCATAGCCATGGACCCCCTTAACCCAGATGGTGTCACCGCCATGTTTGAGCCAGGGACAGAAGGACAAGACAGAGATGAAATGCCGGATACAGAAGTAGACATAGATCTGCCTGATATAAAGAAGGAGTGTTTGGAATATTCCAAAGGAATTGAGGAGACAGATGGTAAAAAAAATTATGTTTTTATTTTACTTTTAAGTCCAGGAGGGCGATTCCAGTTCTTTTCAAAGATGATTCATTCGTAAAGTTTAAGACGTTTTGCTAATTAGGTGGTTATAAAAGGTAGACCTGACATTCAGTTAACGGTAACTACCATAAGTGAAACATTTTTTGATATATGCAAAATAAAAGATAAGTTTAAGCGAAAAGTAAGGATACTATCACTTGCGACAATTCTTTGCCGGTTTAGATTAACGATCCTTACAGGTTCGATTCCGGAGAAACATCATTGTTTAAAGTAGTTTTTGACTTAATATCACATAGTTTAAGGTGCATCACACATGCTAACGACGATCACCCTAAGAAGGCGCTAAACGTCACTATGCAGGCTCCTAACGCAAGCAATACAACGAATTGTTTCACTAATACTGCAAATTCTATGTAACTAGTTACGAAAATGTCTAAAGTTTCTGATTACGAAAATTCTCAAACTGTATTCTTTCAAATTTTATGAAATCAATACCGATATATATGAACGTATTTGCCGTTTGAAAACCAGTGAAGGCATTTTCAAGTGTTTTACTTAAAATTGCAGTACGTATTTCTTGAAGATTTTTTATAATCTGAGAACAAATGTTTCTATTCTTCTATTCTTTTTAAACGAAAGTCAAACATTCCAGGGTTACAAATTATTTGAAAATATTTGCTCATAAAATGTTTTTTTGATCATAAATGAAAAGATAAAACAGATAAAGAGGCTCTTAGGTTAGTAGTAACAGTTATAAGCCTCGCCGCTCGCTTTCGGTCTGGCGGTTTAGAAAGGGAATAAAATACTTATTTAATAAATTGTAATTTTTTCCTTTAATATATTATTTTTAAACTTATTTATGTCACATCATAATTCTTATCATTATTTTATTAATTTATATGTACTTTAAATAGATATATTTATTTATTTATTTACGCCCTTGGGGCTTTTACATAAAACAAGTTAAAACAGTGCAATACAATTATGGACATAGAAATAATAACAATGTGCAATGGCGCATATAAATACTTAAATGTTCCCATAGAATAATCTTATTTATTCTGTGGACTGGCCTTTGTGTAGTAAATGATTAGCAATCTCGGGATAGTTATTTTTGCGTAAACAGAGTTAATTTTTAAATAATATTTATATATCATTAGTAATCAAATATATATATATAATTTTTTTTTAAATACCTCTTAAATTTATTTTCACATTAATACCTATATTTAGAATATTATTATTAAATATATTAGTAATTATTATTTAATTTTTCATGCCTGATAAAATTTAAAATAATAAAATTTCTGATATAAATTTGTGTTTTAGTATATTTATTTTGTTTCAATTATTTAACATTTTTAATTAATTACTTACCTATTTTCATCACTTATTTGTTCTGTTCACACATGTAATTTTTTATTTTTGCATTATTATTATTCTATTTGTTTTTCTATGTTTATTATTTGTCGTTATTTCACTGTATACCGTGTATCCTTGTAAGGGAAGCTCCGCTTCCGAAACATGTTGATATTTAGATATTAATTAGTGGTTTCTACAAAACATTTATTATTCATTTTAGACAATAGTTTATTTCGACAGCATTCCTATTTTATAAATCGTTTAACATTTGATCATAGCATGTCTCCGGAACTCCGAACGATTGCTATCAAATAAGAAAAATCAAAATGCCTTCTACTTATACGTATTTAAAAAAAAAACCATTTGGTGATGCTTTCTATCATAAACGAAATCTCTTAAAAATATCCAATATAAGAGGCTTTCATGGTTTTCCCAATGGTTTCGCCGTAAATGAGCAAACTGAGTCATAAAGCGGCATATTCCCGGAGAGGCGTGGCGACGGGAAGGGAGAACGGAACGCTGGGCCATTACTAGACTTAGTATTTCTTGTCAAAACCAAGCGTTTAGCGGCAGCCATCGGCCGGACCTAAAGTGTGGTCGACGCAAAAATGTATTAATCGAGTTCCTACTTTTTGACTTGACAATAATGGCAACACTCCTGGTCAGTACGTTAAGCGAAGGAATCTTTTTTTATTATTATGGCGTTTGCCCATTAAGGGCGATCTTGACCATGTTTAATCAGTTAGATCTTAATAGTACAGTTTGTTCTTAAAATTAGTTACTTTTAAACAGGATGTATTATTTGGGCAAATAAAATTGAAGCAGAAAAATGTTAAATTTACACCAGCAAAGTTGCAGTGTAAATTTATGTGTCTTTAATAATGACTTAAATTTTAATGCGATTTTTATAAATATACTTTGCTGATAAATTGTTAATTGGAGGGAATTGAGACTTAGAAGGCCGGGAATGCTGGTAGGGTGTTCAATTGGAATTTGAACTGTCACTTTGAAATTTATTTTTTTATTTTTTTAAATAGATTATTATATTTACATTTCTATGTTCGTCACCATCTTTAGATACATATGTATTATTATAATTTATCGTAACTTAAATTTGTAAAAAAATATTTTCTTCCGATCGTATTTTCTTTAGTAATTCGCCTAGGAATAAGTCCGTCTCATAATTCGACAAGTTCTTATATTTTTTTCCAAATAATATACCCGTATTATATAAACTAAAGTTTTCTTGTTTGTATAAAAAATAAAACTGGATTTAATGGTTGAAAAATTACGCGCAAGAGATCTATGAACATGAATCTTTTTCTTCTCGGCATATAATGTGCGCATTGTTGTTTTATTTTCCCAGGTAGTGTGGAGACTGTACATATCAAGGCAAAAACGGGACCCGGAGAAAAAGTTGGAGAGGCAATACCTCATACGGAAATTGACATAGACATCCTTGATGTTAAAAAGGAATGTTTAGAGCATTCTGAAAGAATTACACAGACATCGGGTAAAAACGATTTTTGTTAATGTTATGAATCACTGTGCTTGCACCCTTTCTAATCTTAGTGTTTCTGTTAATGAAATGAACTTATACTTATAATGCTCTATCCGTAATATTTTTCAGACTTGCAGACAACATTAGAACGGCACTCGGGTACCCATACTGGAAGGAATCCGTTTGCGACTTCTGACTGCTACTTTCCATCTTCTCAAAAGGGACATCTAAACAATTATATGGTAACTCACAATGGAGAAAAACTTTTTTCATGTTCTGACTGCACCTATTCATCTTCCCGGATGCAATCTTTGAAAATACATATGCTGAATCACAGTTTAAAAAAACCCTTTTCATGTTCCGACTGTACGTATACATGTTCTATTAAAGGAAATCTAAAAACTCACATGCTGACTCACAGTGGACAAAAACCTTTCTCATGTTCCGACTGTACGTATACATGTTCTAGTAAAGGAATGCTAAAAAGTCACATGCTGACTCACAGTAAAGAAAAACTCTTTTCATGTTCCGACTGCATTTATAAATGTTCTATTAAGAGAAATCTAAAATATCATATGCTCAATCACAGTCGAGAAAAACCCTTTTCATGTTCCGACTGTAACTACACATCTCCTATTAAAGGAAATCTAAAAAGTCACATGCTGACTCACAGTGGACAAAAACCTTTCTCATGTTCCGACTGTACGTATACATGTTCTAGTAAAGGAAATCTAAAAAGTCACATACTGACTCACAATAAAGAAAAACTCTTTTCATGTTCCGACTGCAATTATAAATGTTCTAATAAGAGAAATCTAAATTATCATATGCTCAAACACAGTGGAGAAAAACCCTTTTCATGTTCCGACTGTAACTATACATTTTCTATTAAAGGAAGTCTAAAAATTCACATGCTGACTCACAGTGGTGAAAAACCCTTTTCATGTTCCGACTGCAATTATAAATGTTCTATTAAGAGATATCTAAAAGATCATATGCTCAAACACAGTGGAAAAAAACCTTTTTCATGTTCCGACTGTAACTATACATGTTCTATTAAACGAAGTCTAAAAATTCACATGTTGACTCACAGTGGAGATAAACCTTATTCATGTTCCGACTGCACGTTTTCATGTTCTATTAAAAGAAATCTAAAACGTCACATGCTGACTCACAGTGGAGATAAACCTTATACATGTTCCGACTGAACATTTTCATGTTCCACAAAAGAAAGTCTTAAAAGACACATGATGACTCACAGATGAGAACAACCATTTTCGTGTTTCTACTATTACTATACATATTCTATTAAATGATATGTAAAACCTCACATACTCATCCACAGTCGACAAAAACTTTTTCATCTTTTTTTTTTTTTAATAATGTTATTGGCTTTCACCCTGGAGGATATTCAATGAGTGTTAACTCCCATACAAATTCGTCACTAGTCACACGTATTGTTATTGCTAAATCTAACGAGATAGAAAAAACGATGTTTTTTAATAATAACCTAAAGGGCGGGCGTTTAAAATGTTTTGAAAACTTGTCTAGCTGAGAGAAATTATTTGTATTAGATGATTAGGAAATATTACTTTAAGTACGATTTATTCTTGTTACTTATGTGTACGTTTTATATTTGTGTCGAAATATTTTTGAGTAAGATTCTTATGAAATATTTATGCTTCAAGTTTGTTTACGTATGTTTTTATTTTATATGGATATATATATGTAAATTTTGTAGCTTACCTCTATTTGTAAATTTAGAATAAGGTTTTCAATAATAAGTTCCCGTTATGCAAACTACTGAAAAGTAGTTTGCCCCGATTTTTTGCATTTTTTTTGTAAAATTTCCTAAAATAATAAAAAAATAAAAAAACTTAATTCCGTTTTGTGGTCCGGACGATTATGGCAGTACAGCCTCACACATTTAACTTTGCGGGCTGCCAAAGGAGGAACTAATGGTGTACAAATTTAAGCGTGTCAAGCTGAAGTCATGCGAGTCCCAACTTTCCGGCGCTAGTGGAACTATGGCATCCACAAAATTGCTTAATGTGGGTTTGAATGGAGTGGGAAAGGAAATGATATCGGAAAGAGGGAGGTTAGTGAAGACCTCGCTATTCAGATCTGGTCAAATTGAAAAAAACCTTTCCGAGCAAAGATAAATGTCGCCGACAGGACTCGAACCCGCACCCTTCTGATTGCCGGTCAGATGCTCTTTTTTTCAATTTGGATTAGTGTTTCAGGCTAATAATTATTGTTTATAAAAATAATTGTTACCATTTGCGATATGCACAAAAATCTTGTCTTAAGTTCTTAAGAACTTTAGTTTATCAATTAAAATATATATTTTTTTTTGTTTACTTTTCCGGGTGTTATTTACTCGAGTACAGTAAAGCGGCGCCCCTAAACCTTTTTGAGTAGGGTCCCAATTTGGGGTATTATTTTGACAGTAACTGCACATAGGAAGGCCTGATGGAAATAATTTCCCTCAATGCCTATATCATCTTTAGGGATGCTGTGGGAAGGGTATTTTAGAGGATAGAATGGAGTGAACTTGGGTCTTAAAGAGACCCATGTTTTAGAATGGAGGAAACATAGAGGCCGGCAGATCATTCCAATGATTTTGGTATCGTGACAAAGGGCAAAAAGGAATAAAATAACATGTGCCTAACTACAAGCAAATATTACTTTTATTTTATCCACTGGAGCGATAGCGTACTTAAAATAAATAAAAAACGCCCTGAGCGACAAACATTTCTGGGCGTTGGGTTTCGGATTCGGTCAAGAATTTTCTAAAAATAGTACCTCAGAATATATGGGAACAACAGCTTTCTGTGGTTTAAAGTCAATGAATCCACTTATATTTCACTGTTTGTTCAAAATTCAGAGGATGTATGATTTTAGTGTTTCATAATCGTCAAATTTGTAATGTATTGAATTTCATATGTTTTACCCAAATTTGGGTAGCTGTCGCTCGGCGCATTTAGTTGTAAATATAGAAATTTAGACTTCTTCAGTAAATTTAGCAGGAGAAGAGAATCCGTAATTTATATTAAAACTTCTGTTTGAATTCAAACAGATTATCAACACAATTATCAACGCCAATACTGTTACGAAAACTGAAGATTGGAATTCTTTCGAGTGTAGAATTACATAAAAATTGTTCTATGAAAGAAAAGTAAATAAGTAGGTACTCTAATTAGTTTATGTATTAATCCAGTCTGTCTTTGTCTCTGGCAAAAATGGCGTCGATAAGAAGAGAGTAATGGAGTTGGTAAGAAAAAAAAAATAAAGTTTTACTTTTATTTTAGATCAATGAGGGCGATATTATTACATGCAAATAAAAGGTAATTTTAAGGGAAAGGTGGGGATACAATCGCTTACGACATTTCTTTGCCCGTTTAGATTGACGATCCTCTCAGGTTCAATTCCGGAGAAACTTCATTGTTTAAAGTAGTTTTTGACTTAATATCACATAGTTTAAGGTGCATCACATATGCTAACGACGATCACCCGAAGAAGGCGCTAAACGTCACTTTGCAGGGTGCTAACGCAAGCAATACAATTAATTGTTTCATTAATACTGCAAATTCTATGTAACTAGTTACGAAAATGTCAAGTTTCTGATTACGAAAATTCTCCACTGTATTCTTCAAAATTTTATGAAATCAATACCAATATATATATATATGAACATATTTGCCGTTTAAAAACCAGTGAAGGCATTTTCAAGTGTTTTACTTAAAGTTGCAGTACGTGTTTCATGAAGAATTTTTCCAGTCTGAGAACAAATTTTTCTATTCTTCTATTTTTTTTAAAGTAAGTCAAATATTCCCAGGTTACAAACAATCTGACAGTATTTGAAAATCTACTAAAACCACCACAGTTAGCGGGGAAGATTTTGCTTTTGTTATGATGAAGAATTTAGCCAGTCGAGGAATTGAACTCACGCCGCCTGGGTAAAACCCAGATGCGACTGACAGGTTTCTTTCGTTAGCAGACTGAAAAGTATGTATTTTTGAGCGCTCCCCTTTAACACATGCTTTATTCATAAATTTTCTCTGTAATACATTCCTAATAAATTATAGAAATCGAAATTTCGCAAAATAAATTTAAGGTAACCAACGTATGACAACTCTCTTTTTTTTGCTCATAAATGAAAAAAAAAAAATAAACCTCCTGGTTAAACGATTATTAACCTCTGAAATAAAGAACCCAGTTTCTCCCAAACTCAGTTCGACATATAACCACCACCCATGAAAGTGTCCCGTTTTGGCAGAAAAACTAAATAGTCAATAGGCGATCGCTTGTTTCGCAATCGTTAAAATCAAGAAAATGGTGTTTTTTGCTTTGAAAGTTTGATTACCTATAATTATTGTAGGTTCTTCAGTAAATTACTGTGAATGGAACACATCCTTGCCCCAAATTTAACAGAACATTTTTTAAATATTTGTTTCTTTATAAGCCTAGAATAAAAATGAAGAGGCCTGTAAAAATGATTTTATATCCAGGATCTCCCACTTAACAACAATTTATCGAGTTTTGTTTTATTGCGTAATGTAGATAAAATTATTACCCATAAGATGACCGTGAAACATTTTTAATTTTAGCCCTAAATATAACAGCATAACATAAAATACGTGTTTTTAATAAAATATATCTTACGTAATATCGAACAGGCACCCTGAGGTTCATACAATTTTCAACTCTATCGTTACTGATCGTTCAGACGTATTTCAATGTTCCACTTCCATACCGAGTTAGTTCACGCCCGACTTCGGTGGCGAGTAGACGTCTTCATAGTCCGCGTCGCTTCGTTCCGTGCTACTTTTTTATAATCAATATAGTTTACGTGCAATCGATTTTGAGATTCCCGAGTGACATAGTATCGTCTGCGTATAATGGGCAACAAAGGAAATAAAAAAGTGGCTTCACTCAGCGGACTAAAGAAGAGAAAAGTCAACGCTGGAATGTTTGGGTAAATTTCCAATCATCTTTAATAATAATAATAATAATAATCGGATGATTTTTATAGCGCCGTTTTTGTGAAAAATCACCTCAAGGGCGCTGTACAAATCTTACTTCCCATTCTTACATTATTCCTATATTAAATCTATGACTTTTTTTTTGGACACTATCATTACACATTATTTATAGACCATATAAAGAGATGCAGTTAGATTATCAAAATTAAATACGGCTTGGTCTAAGTTTTCATACATGTCTAATTGAAAAAAAAAAAAAGAAGCTAACTGTATTTATTCCTTACGATATATTGCAAGACGCTAATACAAATGATAGGAGTTATGTAAAGTTGGGCGGCGGGTGAGGACGGGGGCCGGAGGGACTGATCCTTTCTTCCAATCTTCTTTGTCTTTGTTGGTGACGGGACGCATGGTGTTGGTCTGCACGTACGCCATGTGCTTGTCAGCCGGCTTCAGGATCCGAAAGGAGCACTTCAGCGTGTCGTCCACTGACATCATTGCTCCTGCATTATCGAATTCCCCGCAGTACCAGTTGCTTCTTGGCAAAGAACTCATACCCGTCCTCCACCTGATGCACCCTGCAGATCAGGTCAAAGTCGTGCTTGTTGAGGAACTTGGCCACTATCTCAATGACGAAGGTAAAGGCTCGTTCTCACCCCAGCTGGCGGTGTCCTTGTTGGGGTCCCAGCAGCCCACTTCCCGGTTGTATACAATATTTTTTACAACCACCGTGGCCCGAATCGCTGTTTCTATTAACTGTTGGCACTTCAGTAGTACATGTGGTGACGACCGACCGCCAGATGTGACCGATGCCGATGCGTTAATTCGGAAGAACGAAGCAGATTTCAACTCAAAATATTTTAATTAATTGGGTTTTTGTTATAAACTTGATTTAAGCTCGAAACGACAGCACTAAAATTATGTAATTTTTATAAATGTTACCTAAAAATTATTGCGGTTATTTTATCCTATTTTTACACCGCGAAAATTAATAACTTCCCAATATTTGCAAGATAAATCAGGAGCAACTATAAAACGCAGCCGGCAGCCACGGGGGCGCCTAGACCACTTTATTAATTATTTACGCTTAAATTGGGATTTACACATAATTACCGTTGCTAGAAATAGTTCATTTAAATATTCTCAGATTATTGGAATATATTTTTATTTCACCAGTGTAATTTTTTTACAGGAAACTATATCAACATGTAAAAAAACAACTTGCAAAGAAGTCGCTGATAGTTTCCGGAGAACTTTTAACTGTCAATGAAAATGTACAGGTAAGCTGGAACATATTACCTATCCGCTGTTTAAATTATATTATAATATTCATTTCAATATTGAAACAACCATGAAGTATCTTTGTCAACACGTTTGGAATAACGTAATTTCCCAAAAAATCGTCTTTGTTATTTGACGGCGGGTATCAATTTTAGTTTAAAATCATTCCACTTCGCGCGCATTCCAAACCGCCGCGCAGTGGTTATGATAAAAAAAATTATGAAATCGTCAATTACTTGGTTATCTTGAATTATTTTAATTTTTCATAAAAATTGAATGTAAATTACTTTTTATGGATTTAGCGTTTATTTTTTGATGAACTAACTATATGTGCATTTATAATAATACATTTTTAACAAAAACAACACGTATAAGTGCAAAAGTAATGAAACATATTTTAATTGCAGATCGAAGTAACAAGAATGCACCGCCACAAAATTTCAATCGAAAACGAATATTTTCATTAGATGAGACAGAAGACACGGATTTTGAAAACCATTCTCTTGCGGTGAGTTACTATTTATTTAGATCTTAAAAGTAAATAAACTTTCCAGTACTTCAAAATTATTATTTTTTATGAATACGTAGGTAATATTAGCATAAGAAAAAAAATTGTTTACATAAAATATATTACGTGCATAACTTGTTTAATAAAATGTTACTTTACGAAACACGTACAAAATTAATCAAATGTGTTTTAATTGCAGATCGAATGTGACAAAGAGAACATGACACCGCCACAATTTGTTTATCAAAAACCTTCTTTTCAGGAGATAGAAGAAAGTTCTTCGTTTCAAGAGACAGAAGACATGGACATTGAAAACCATTCTCTTGTAGTGAGTTACTTTTCCTTTAGATCTTTTGGAGTATTTAGACAACATATGCGTAACACATACACACATGTTGTTTACAAGCTTAACAATGAGAGTACTAATTGCAATAAAAAAATGTTTTAGGTCGAAACTACGCCTTCTGTCGAAGACGACTTCGAAATAAGTGGACGGCGGATAGTAGACATAATGTTCCTATTTGATCAAATAAAAAATATTTTTGAACATGGATCTAAATTAGGAAGCCGCAATGAAAATTTAAAAATTGTCACTGAAAGGAGGAGTGGTTTATCATCCAAAATTACATTTAAGTGTAATATTTGTCACGAAAGTTTCGCAATCACGACACACGATAAAATGGATAGTGTTCAACTCGATATTAATAATTCCGCATTTGCAGGAATTATGGCCATAGGGGGGGGGTTTCTTTTAATTGCAAGAATTTTTAGGCGCTTTGGACATTCCAGCAATGTCGCAATCTATGTATCAAATATTGCATGAAAATGTTTCAAAGCACTGGAAAAATACTTCTGTCGATGTAATGACAGACTCTGCTGCTGAAGAGCGTGATGTCCAATGATCGATGTCATTGCAGACGGCTGATGGGGAAAACGGTCATATAGGGCCAACTATTCAGCTTTATCTGGTGCAGCTGCAATTGTTGGCAGGAAAACGGGTAAAGTCCTGTTTATGGCGGTTCGCAATAAATTTTGCTCGATTTGTTCGTTTGAAGAAAAAAATAACAAAAACCGTCTCTGACCACACATGTTACAAAAATTACTCAGGATCTTCTTCAGGCATGGAAAGTGAAATTATTCTTGAAGGATTCAGGCGTTCTATTTATATGTATAATCTATTGTTCGCTACAATAATATCAGACGGTGATTCCAGTACTTACTCTAAAATTCTTACCGCTCGACCTTATACCGATTATATCGTCGAGAAAGTCGAGTGCCGAAATCATGTTCTTAGAAATTATTGCAACAAATTACGCGCCTTGACTTGATACCAAATATCCGAAAAAGTTGAGAAAAAAAAAAGAACTGCTGTTACTTCAGCTGTTAAGTACAATAAAAGTCAGTCAATCTCGTTATCAGAAAAAATTAATGACCTCTACTCTGATATTGTCAACTCTCATGTATTTGGTGATCACACTAAGTGCAAAACTTATTTTTGTTCGGGTCCAAAGCCAGACGGAAAAATGTTGTGTTGGACTTAAAATGTAATCCAATTTGGCTACGACTATGTTTGATCAACAACTCTGTCGCTGCTCACTCTCGAAGCTTAATTCATGACGTCGATAGCAATGTTGTTGAAAGATATAACAGTATAGTGGCTAAATTTATTTGCGGAAAACGCTTAAATTGTTCCTGTAGGCAGTCTTATCAAGCCCGCTGCCATGCTGCCGTTGTATCATTTAACACGCGTAGGCCAATTTATAATTTGCAAAAAAACATGTTAGGAAGAAGTCCTAAATCTAATGTCATTAATAAGATTGAAAACAAACGCCTTGAAAAAACCCAATATAATTTAAAATTTATTAGAAGAAAGAATCGGTCTCGGCATTCCGATCCTAAAAAGGGCAACAAAGAATACGGCGATGCAAGTACACGAGTGGATATGGAACCAGAACTATTGGAATATGGGAAAAAAAAATATTTTTAGTTTATTAGGGGAAAAGCAACAAGTAAGGAGTCAGATTCGAGAATGGCGTGAGCACAGACGTATGATGCTGACAGCGTCAAATTTTTGGGAAAGTAATTAAACGGAAATACAGCACGGGCTGTGGCCCTCTCGTTCGCAGTCTGATTAATGAAAACAACCTGTCCCATGTAGCGAATATCAGCCATGGGAAGCGAAATGAAAAACTTGCGGTAGCGGAATTAAGCATGCAAGAAGGAATTAAAATAAAACCATGTGGTCTGTTTATTGATAGCAAAATACCGTTTTTAGGGGCTACGCCGGACGGCATTACAGACGATATGGTAGTTGAAGTCAAGTGCCCCATTACATCGTTCAAACTCGGACTAGAAGAAGCAATTAAAAGAAAGAAAGTAACATTTTGGAACAGGGACGGAAGTATCAATAGAGCCCACGCATGGTACTTCCAGATTCAAGGTCAATTACGGCTAACTGAAAAGCGTACCTGTCTTTTTGGTCTGTGGTCGGGTAGTAATGTGCCATTGAAAGTGGAATATATTAAAAGAGACGATTCATTTTGGGCAGACCAAATGGAAGATAAATTAGTTCGTTTCTATGTGGAGTGCGTATTACCAGAAATTGTTGATTCTAGATCCAAAAGGAATATGCCCATTAGAAACTCAGATTATATTCTCCAAACTCAAGAACGGATAAAATTAAAACTTAGTTTAACTAAACGTAAACTCGACTACATTGCCCAAGCTAGTGCAGTAATTTAAATTCCTTTACAGTCCACAGAGTCAACTTTTTTTTATTTTTTATATGAATACCCCACAAGAGTCGCAACTGCTCCCAACCGTCTGGAGCCAGTGAGACTATGGCATCCCCAATTGGGAAATGTTGTGTGGCTGAAGGTATTGAGGAGGGGAAGGAGAATGGAAAGATGAAGGTGGGGAAATACCTGGCTATTCAGATCTGGTCACCAAACACGGCTAAAAGCCATTTCAAGCAACGTTTCAATTCTGAATGGTGGTCTTTCACCAGGGCGATACTGAGAGTATCTTACACTCACTATTATATCTTCAACTACTGCTGTCGCGTCAACTTCTACTGCCAAGTTTACTTCTGTTATGGCTGACGCGACAGTTCCAGTTATTGCAACCATACCTGCTTTAATAGCAAAAAAAATAAATTTCGAGAATTACTGAAACATTTGGAAACTTCTCGTCGACGACCGCTTGATAAGAGGGGATCATTTAAAATCACCGTTCTTTTAATCTCCATTTAATTCAAAACGTATTTATGTTATTTGTTATATTGTTTTTTGTACAGAGTGGATGATTATTTTTCCACTGAAGTCATATGAAATCTCAAAATAAATCTTAAATATTATTATCCCTTCGAACCAAATATGCACATTGTAAACAAAACATTTTTATTTAATTCTGTCCACCTGTTAATATTATTAAAATTGGGTAACTACATAAGTCATGTTTGGTATATTTTGTGTTTGTCTTTCTGTTAAATTTTTGCTATTTTGTGTAATTTAACATTTTTTTTTATATATAATGCTTTTACAAATTGTTGGCAAATGTCATGTACATATAACATATCAAATATTCAGTAATTATATTTCCTTTGGTATGTTACTTATATAGTTTGTGCATGTTTTCTATACATTATTGAATTATTTTATAATATCACGCAAAACAAATCAACGCGTCATATATTCCAATAGAGTAACCTTTCGTATTTTTTTATCATATAATGCTTTTACAAATTGTTGGCAAATGTCATGTACATATAACATATCAAATATTCAGTAATTAAATTTCCTTTGGTATGTTACTTATATAGTTTGTGCATGTTTTCTATACATTATTGAATTATTTTATAATATCACGCAAAACAAATCAACGCGTCATATATTCCAATAGGGTAACCTTTCGTATTTTTTATCATATAATGCTTTTACAAATTGTTGGCATATGTCATGTACATATAACATATCAAATATTCAGTAATTATATTTCCTTTGGTATGTTACTTATATAGTTTGTGCATGTTTTCTATACATTATTGAATTATTTTATAATATTATGAAAAACAAATCAACGCGTCATATATTCCAATAGAGTAACCTTTCGTGTTTTTTATCATTATATGAGAACTGCACGATGTAATCTACTAATAATGTTTCTTAATTATTATGTTTTACGAAAACTCTCGTGGCTTAGAGAAACTATACACGCAAATTCTAAAATAATTTAATTTATGACATTTTTTAAAATTCACTTTGTGCATACAGTTACACTATTTGTGTTTTCTATATGTTTCACCTACATATTTATGTTATTTAACACAATTTGTTTATAGATTATTTTTTTAAATTTTTTTTTATTTAATCATTGGATTTTCATTAATTACAGGTCACAAATGGCCCAATTAGGTAATTACTGGATAAATTACTAAAATCAATGGAAGCAAATCTGTATCCCAAATAAATAAAATCTTAATAAATACTTAAAATAAAAGAATGAAGTAACCAATAAAAAGAAGTCAAAATAAGTAACTTGTAAATGTGTATCTATTTATTATGTAGTTGTTTTCCCATAGTTTCTTCTTTGTAATAAAACTCATAAATTCATACTAAACAAGCATTGTGGGAAAGGATCAGCGCATATTATCAGAACTGGACGTTGAAGGGGGTTTGTTTTGAAGGCTATAACGGGATAATTCTACATTTTTATCTACATCATATTACAATACTGTTATATTGAACGTAAACGTTAAAAAAATATTTTAATAGGAATAATAAACTAGATAATTTTTGTCGTTCTTTACTGGAGTTTTTCTATGTATTTAAATGATATTAAAACAAAATAAATTAATAAAACAAAAAATACATTATTTCGTTATTTTATGTTTCACGATTTTACCAAGCGTACTCACTGTGTTATTTTCGGGTCGGGTACGTCTTTTTGCGCCCTTTCTTTTAATTGGTTGAACGATACGGGCGATCTAGTCCAAATACGCCCCATTAAGAATTTTGTGGTGACCGGTGGATGGCCTTAAGCGACTTCCGCGCAAGCCATGGCGTCAAAAGGTTCGATCATCAGTCGTCCTGTACTAAAATCGGTAGACTTGACTTCGGGAAAGGATGACCGGATGGTCGAACCTTTCGACGACATGGCGTTATTAGTATTGGGCCGCACGCTCGTGTGGAAGGTCTATTTAGTCATACACCATTTCGGGTTTTTTGGTTACGTTTGGTAGAGTCCCGTGAAAAACAAATCAGTATTCCATTTGAATTTCGTCTAGGTAGAGTGTTTGTCCTTGGCAGCGCAGGATTGCTAGGAGTGGAGGAGCCTTGTACAGTGTGAGGGAGTTTTGAGTGAAGGTCACGATCTTCAGAAATCAGGACGAGACTAAAGAAAAATATCGTTTCATGTATAATAGTTTGGGTAGTTTGTCTATAATACATCCCATTATTTGGTTAGTTCTCGACTTATTGAAGTCGATGGAATTTTTCAACACCGAAATTTCGTCCTTTAGTCCCTTGATTTGGCTGTTGAGGATTTTGAAAGAAGGTAGAAGGGAGAAATTAAAAAAAAAACATTAAATATCATAATATATGTGGAGTTGGATGAAGTAGCGGTTGAAGTTTTACATTTGGGCAGCGTCAGTTGATTTTTGTCGCTATATAATTTACATTATTCAGATGGGTTGGTACATCATACATACACATCACAAAAACACATTTTTTATTAATTTAAATATATAATAATTTGATTGTGTGATATATAACATATACTGTTGTAAAAAATCTTTTTATTATTGAAATTGAACACGTTTTAATTCAATTTACAAATGCTACACTTCTCTTATAAGCAATGTTCGCGTAGAGAAGCGAAGTGTACATATTGATTACATAAAAAAAGTTAAAAGTCTTATAAGAATATTATGCCTGGAAAGGGTTTACATGACAATGTTACAGAGTTGGTGGTTGACATAATGGAGAAGAGAGAGTGCACAGTAAAGAGTTTTGATTTAGCAGTTATAATAAACATACCATAATGTATGTAAATACAATGTGGCATAGGATATTTCCGTATAGCATAACGGTACAACGTTATAGGGGTACATCTGTTCTTTTCCTTCCAGTTTTCTTGGTTAGCATTAATTCTGTCTTGAAATAAATACGTAGAATATATTTTCTTTACTTCTTACTATACTGATTTTTATGATCGCTTTGATTTTTGTACTATTAATTTTTTTTTTGCATAAATGAAAACCATTTTGGCATCAACATCTGCCTTCATGGTAACAACATTTTAATTTGACGGCGCTAAAAAGCGAAAAAAATAATATGGCTTATTCAAATGTATTTTCCTTAGTAAATAAATTAAATGGATTACATACGGAACGTTCAATTCAACCCACCAAATTCGGAAAACACGTACTCATAGTGCACATGCAACAACCGAATGGTTTCTTCCCAGAGCGGGTCCTCTGATGAATCGTTGTAGATTTCACAGAAAACGATTCGTGCACTGTGGACAGAAATACGGTATAACTTCAGATTGCTTGCGCTAGTGAGATGTCAAATAAGACGTAAAATTACCCGAAAAATCACTTTCAAGACAAACACGAGAATTCTTTTACCGTCGAGAAGAGAGTTGTCTTCAGGACTCCGGCACGGGAGATTGTCCTATCTTCGCCCTTCGCTTGGGGAACGGGACAGGATGGCACCCATCTCCACCATTCGGAGAGGCCGCCCAGGCCCTTTGACGGCAGGTAGGACGTTACTGGTCTTCGCCCGTCGGAGACCAGCCACAGAGACGGGAGGTGATATTCATCGAAACGGAGGTGCCTTTGAAGTCTTGTTGTAATTCTTCCATCGCCCAGTGAAAACTAAGACTTTTACCTTTTAGCATTTAAGACCTGAAGATAAAGACTTTCCTGTGGAATTAAGCACTTAAACCTCTAATTTTAATGATTCATTTGTACCTAGTTAAGATCAACTTTAATTTAGGATTTTTTTTTATTATTTTTTTAATTATGTATTTTAAATATTATGTGTATTTCTAAAAACTGTACTGTAGGTTCTGCATTTAATCCCGCAATGAGTTTCTTAACTCTTGGGAATGCAATGGAAATTCTATTGTATACTTTTAATAAAAAATAAATAAAAAGTTTACCGTTTGTTAAAGTTTTTTTTCTCTACTGTGAATCACCATGTGTTTCTTTAAATTGCCACTTAATGCACATATATAGCTGCATTTGGAACAAGAGAATGGTTTTTCACGGCTGTGAGTCAACGTGTGTCGCTTTAAATGTACCCTAGTTGAACATGAGTAGCTGCAGTCGGAACACGAGAATGGTTTTTCTCCGCCGTGACTCAGCATGTGACTTTTTAAATTTGACTTCCATGAACACGAATAATTGCATTTGGAACACGAAAAAGGTTTTTCTCCACTGTGAGTCACCATATGACGATTTAAAGTTGATTTAAATAAACATGAATAGTTGCACACGGAACATGTCAATGATTTTGAGAGCAAACCAACCGACTCGGTATGCTTGTAATTGTTCAATTTACTTCCGATCTCGTCATTCTTCTTAGGTTTCCTGGGACGATTTGAGTCTGTAAACAAAGAAAAATATTTTTACTCTTTCATACAACTCTACGGCACGGATATTGCTTAGAGAAATAAATTATCCTTCATTCATTAATTATTTATTCCGTTCTGCCTTCAAATGATATGCTTGGTGAAAGTTTAAGTGACCAGCTCAGGCACGGGAGCTCCATCGAAGCCAGGGTCAAGTTAGCCTATCAGAAGCTGGGCGTACTGTACAGGGCCTGCAGATAATAATAATAATAATAATAATAATCGGAGCATATCTATAGCGCCGCTTTTGTGAAAAATCACCTCAGGGGGGCTGTACAAATATTACTTCCCATTCTTATATTATTCTTATATTACGTCTATTCGACGAATTTATTATTATTTTTTTTTTTTTTTTTAGATTTATTTTCTCTTTTTGGACAAACTACCATTACACATTATTTATAGACCATATAAAGAGATGCAGTTACTTAAATACTTTAATAGTACACAACTGCTGACCCTGCACAAATCGCAAATGCGCCCAAATGTTAAATTTAGCAGTCACATCTGGTCTGGAGCCCCAAAATACCTGAAAACGAACCCTTGACTCTATGTAGAAACGGGCGGTCCGTTTGATGGATTCCCTTATCTTAAGAAATGGATTGGAATATATAAGAGCACAAGCGTCAGGTGGGGCTGTCCCTGTTCTATCGAAATTTCAATGGAAGATGCTTTGAGGAACTAGCGTCATTGATCCCTTCGGCACCAGTGCATAGTAGGGAAATACGCCAAACGCGCGCCCAAGATTTGTACACTGTTGATATTTGTCACAGGAAAACAGATCGTTTCTACGACTCGTTATTGAGTTCAACTGACCGGCCGTAGAACGATTTTCCGGCCTCTGTGTTTCACCCCTCCTATACTATGGGTATTTTCAATCAGGTTCACTCCTTAAAAAGGCCTCCCACACAGCATCCTCAAAGATGGCATAGGCCCTGAGACAAATTATTTTTCTCAGGGCCTCCTGTCTGGAGTTAATTAAAAAAACTCTGCTTTCTTGATGGCCAGTAAGATAGAAAAATACTCTACGAATTAAATGACACAGCCTTATTTACTAATTACTAACTGTCTACGCCTTTTAAAATAATACGCGAACAGTTTAAAAAAATCAAGGAATGAAAGCATGTTTGTTGCTAAATTAACATTTTTTATTAGAAGATATGCCACGCCCATGAAGAAATAGTCAACACTGAAATTAATTGACGTGTTTATTATAAAGATTTAACTACACAGTTATAGTATTTTAATAAACTTTTTCCATAAATTTATTAACAAATTTACAAAAACAAAAATATATACTTCCTTTGCCAAAAAAAAATATTAAAACATGGTAATTCTGGAAAAGATATTTAAAAAAAAAGAAATACATATTCCATTAACCGACATATCACTAATAGATTTGGCGTGTCATACAAATTAGTAGGAAGATTTAGTCCCACTAATGAGTAATTTCATAACTCAACTTTCTATTGATTTCAATTGCCTCGCTTCGAAAGACTAGCATGATTAGCTCCAAAATAATACAGAGCGCAAAGTTAACCCCAAATCGCATGACGTAATTTGGTCATGTCATACGAAGCCAGAAAGGAACGCGTCACAAGTTTAATGTTGAAACGTAAGAACCCAACTGCATGTACCGCGCCGTACGTAAAGCCATTTTTGAACGTATACTTTTTGACAAAACCACTGTTGTAACTTTAATACATTCACACGTCACGAACACATACATCGCCATACGATAAGGTTAGGAGAAATTTTGCAATTTATCAAATTTTAGTTTTTTTTTAAACGCTCGCTAGAAATGATCTGTGACGTAAATAATTTTTTTAGTATTCATATAGCTGATTAATTTGACAATAATAAAGTCCAAGAAAGTCCTTTTCTAAAATATCTCTAACTGCCTGAATTTTGTGTTTGAAACATGATCTCGATAAAGATAGCCACTGTGTTTTATAACTAAATTGTATATTGTACATTTCTAACATGTACTTTACCCGTCTCCGAACAGACATCGTCTAGTGAGACGGGTAAAGTACATGTTATTGTTTAAATTTTATGCCAATAAACGCCCGGGTTGCCGGCAATGAAATGAAATGAAAAATGAATGTTGACGCAAACTTGCTGGAAGACAAATTTGCTCGATGTAGACCAACAAAAGGCAACAAGAATTGCTTCTTGTGATCTTTTGACTATGAGATAATGCACTTTATTTTTGATAAATGTTTTCGGGAACCGATTACTTTTGGTTCGGGTGTCATTTTTATGATCCACATGCCCTGTCTAGATATTGTAGATCGACGATTCCATTAAATAATCTGAATAAATGTCAAGGTGAAAAAGAAGTGGTTATTTGAGACCATAAGTAGAAGAAAATTACTGCGAGCATTGCATATAATATAACAGTGTACACTTTGACCGCCATTAGAAATGAATGTTTAGAAAAATGTATATTTAAAAAATATTTAATGACAATTGTTTCAAGAATCAGGAATCCAGCGATTGAACATAAATTCTGGAATGCCAAACGCAACTGAAAACATGTTTTAGGATCATTCTTACCAGCTGTCGAATCACTTCTCTCGGAGTATTCCAAACACTCCTTCTTTGTATCCTGGAGGTCTATGTCTATATCTGTGTCCGGTATTTCACCTCCGCCTTCTCCTCCAATCTCTGGTTCAATCTTTACGTTGCCAGTATCTGGGTCAGGGAGGTCCATGGAGCTGCCGTGATAATAATACTGTGAAACTCACAATAAATTAGACCCGAAAAATACATTTTAAAGAAGTTCTGATAGATTCATTGAATCAA